>JAVDBV010001969.1:0-17533 GCA_032619315.1 Piper longum
GAGCACATAAACATTCGCTAGGCTCGAGTTCGGTTGGAGCTCGGCTCGAATTCGGCTCGAACTCGGCTTGAACCAAGCCTAAACACCATAAATTTTGGACAAGCTCGGCTCGGCTCGTTTACATTAAAGTTCGGCTCATTTACATTAAAGTTCGGCTCGACTCATTTTATAACGAGCCAAACTCAAACACACCCCTGCTCAGTTCGGCTCGGCTCGTTTACACCCCTAATATCTGCTACATAATTTGCCCAATAGTGATTATTTTAGCAAGGGGATTTAAGTCAATGGGGCTACGTCCAGCTTTTTAGAAGGAAAACCACTGCCATGTGCTGCACTTGCCTTCTGACATTAAACTTTGGACGTTAATACTTTTGGCCCACCATCCACTTGCCCCCCACTCCTCATACGAAATCGATTGTTTCAATTACATTTACGCCTATAAGCTACATATGTGTATATATATATATATATATATATATAATTTCCTCACTAAACGACTGTCGGAAAACGATACACATGACTCGTGCCTGATAGCTAGAAAACTCCGTTTCTGCACCCGACAAAGCAGAACAATCTAACATGGGATTCCAGAAAACTTTGAAACCCAAGAGTGGGACTTCTCGTTGCCCATTGACTAACCCAACCCAAAGTTCACCCCTTAATTTCATCCAAAATCAAGTGTTTAACGTTGCTTCATTTGATAATGACACTCTAATAAGTAATAGCTTCGTCTAAATTGGGTTGTTATACTTGTTAATCACTCAACCACCCCCTGAATTTATTAAGAACAGTCCAAACGTATATTAGTTGGAGCGTTAAATCTGCAACTTTAAAATTTACAAGCCAACATATTATAAAGCCTTACATATCTTCACTTTCTGTATTTTAAAAAAGTCTCTAAAGAGAATAACGAATGTCACTATCCTACAGCTCATCGCAGTAACGTACAAAAGTTTAATGTGGCGTATATGTGAAACCACATTCTAGAGGTATTTATTGTCTCGATATTCTTTTTTAATCTTTCTGAGAATGCTTGGATTAAATCGACGAAATAGCCGTGCTAGATCCGCAATTGTTAATGTTTACAAAGCAAATCTGGAGTCGTTATTGCCTGATTAAAAGAAGCCGATATTAATGCGTTTGCATTGCTTCTAAAAATGATATACAAATCAAAAAACAATGAATTGAGCAATTAGCGGCAAGCACATATCACTTTGTTATTTATCCCGTCTACAACAAAACCAGAACTGATGCTAAACCTGCGGACTATTGATTAACCGCAAAAAGTATTTGGCCGCTGATTTCTATTATGTCCATATATGGCATCACCATCTTTTTTTTTTTCAACGCATAGCTTCACTGTTTTGATTGCATTAGAGGATACCATTTGGACTTTTTTTTTTAAATGAAAGATTTTTAAATTGAACATTTGTATTATAAAACTTTAAGTCGATGAAATTTGTAAAATATGAATGCCGTGATAGATTAGAAGAATTTGTGTGCATTGGTTAAGTTTGTTGGAGCAAAAGCACCAAGAAAGGCCACCCAAAAAAATGTTTCTCATTCACTGTTGGTTCTCAACCCATTTAGGGGATAGATGGAATGTCTTAATATTTGTCCCAGATTAAGCTCTTCTAAATTGGTCTGGATGGCATTTGTATTCAGATTCATTCAGGTTTACATCAGGAGTAATGAACTATATATTTTAAAATATTTGAATCTATCTAATACGAGTCGAAGTTAATATGAAAAAAATATGACATGATGATGGTTAAACACCGCACAAAATTTGAATTCTTCCATCTTGTTTGAAATAAATGTATATATTTTTCTAATAATTTTTAAGCTTGTTGGCCAACTTGATGGACAATCCAAACAAACGTGGCAAGGGCCAGAGGATTGAATTACGCCACTCTTTTATTTAGATCTAACGTAAATTGTACTTAGTTTGAGAATTTTAAATGTGGGTCAAATCTAGCGCATCCAATTTTAATTAATCATTTAATCGGATTAAAAAATATCCGACCCATGTCCGATCTTTTAAAGTTTTAAACCCTACAAATTAGCCGACAACGACGCTGTTTGGCGGGACGAATACGAAAATCGATTTTATTAGTTTCGTGTTTTTTTTTTAAAAAAAAATAAAAATAAAAATTAAAAATCTTCCCAAGTCCAAGCTCACAGTGAAGGGTGGGAGGACTCCACCGCCTTCCCCGATCCCATCTCCGATCTCTTCGATGCCGTACTCGCCCGATCTTGCCCCCCCCACTCCTCCTCTGGATCCCTTCCTCTCAAAGCATAGCAGCGGCTCTTTGTGGAGTTAGGTGCGAGATGTGGGTACCCCCGCTTTTTTTCTTTTTTTCTTTTTTATTTTTGGGTTTTTTTTTTGTTATTTTCTGCTGCTGGTTTGAGCTGGTACGGAAATGCGGGTGGTTGATGAATCTGGAGCTGTGCAGTGAGTGAAAAGGCTTGGTTTTTGAGTGGAAAGATGAAATCTTGCGGAGCTTGAGCCAGAGCGGGGATGAGCTGACCAGTTTCTGGTGTAGTTCTTGTGTTGTGAAGGTTTTGGAATGTGTGTGTCTGTTATCTGGTTTTTGGAGAGCTTTGCAGCGTGCTGCTTGCTTTTTGCTCCCTTGGCTTACTTGTTGCTGATTTTGAGGTTAGGATGCTAAAATGTATAGAAAATCTTGAATTTGGTTCTCTATGATTCTAACAAGTTTGTTCTTGAAATTGCCTTTGTGTTTGAAGATAACACCCATTCGGTTATCATTTCTATGATTTTAATGCGGAAGAGTTGGTGGGAGTTTCGTTTCTGCTATATGCCGCATTTGCTGTCTGATTACTTTGTTAGAATGCGGATCTGGGATAATGCATTCTAAAGGGCCACACCTAAGTTGTTAAAGATGAAAAATTCTTTTCGGTTTTGAATTTATTCTTTTTATTCTACAGCAAATATTTCAACCAATTTAATGACTTTCAAATGCACAACACATCCTGAAGACCACCTTTAAAATTTTAGTTGGTAAAGTTTGAGGATTTGTAAAATTGATTGTTTCTTTTACTCTGTAAATTGTAATGGAGAATTCGCACTTTGTTGGCCGTGTACAGAAAGTGATGAATTTAAATATTAAGGAATGGATACCGGCACTCCTCTGCCTTACAAATCTTCACCAACATGTTTTTGGAGAGCTTATACACTACAGTGGAATATCTTAATTTGAAACTTTTTTTTTCTTCACTTCATTTGGGCAAGCTATTAATTATGATATTGGCCAAACCACACCTACAGATTTGAGCCAGAGGTCATTGATTCTAGTTTTCATCGAGGCAATAATCTGTATTATGTACCCCTTGCCTTTTCTTACTGTCCAGACTGTAGACGAGCTTTCCTGTTGGTTAAAATGTTGATGGGCACTGGCCACTTTTGTGAAGTGGCCGTGATTTTTTTTTTCTTTTTTGTTGGTTTTTCTCAGATCGCATACATGAATGATTTCTTGTATTAAAACTTCTAATCTATGTTTGTGCTTGGAAGTCAGTGTTGCATTTTATCCAATGCTGGCTGCACTCAACCGGGCCTAGCAAAATTATTTAATTACATTTAAGGTAGGCCGGAATCACTGGGCTGTGCAAAGTGTCTTCTTCTGAAGATGTCTATATTCAAGTGACTGTTTGCACTACATTTCATGTAATTTAGTGTATATTGATAATGTTTAAGAGATCATTTTTTGGGTAATATTGATCTGCAGGTTGAGGTAGTATTATTCTCTGAGCAATAATGTCAAGAATTGCTAAATTAAAGCCTGAAAAATCCAAAGTAAAACTCGTATTCCGGCTCCAGTTCCATGCGACAAATGTAAGTCCTCAATCAAGCTTTTGTTTTGGGTGACCACCTTCCAGGGGTTTCATTTTTTGTCTTATGGCCTCTTCCTCTTTTCATGCGTGTTGAAGAAAGCTATGTTTACCCTGGTTCCTATATGAATTTCATAATATATGTTTGTGTGATACCCCTAAATTTTTAAAGTGTGAGTTTCTTACTCCAAAATGGCTTCTTCAAAGTAATACTCATCTTCTGCCCCTGCATTCAAGTTGTACTTTCTCCTCTTAAGACTGTTACATTCCTTTCTATCTCCTGCAGATTCCTCAACCAGGCTGGGACAAGTTGTTTGTGTCCTTTATTCCTGTTGATTCTGGAAAAGCGTCAGCAAAGACAACGAAGGCAAATGTGAAGAATGGAGCATGCAAATGGTCTGATCCCATCTATGAGACAGCTAAGCTTCTTCAAAATGTGAAATCAAAGAAGTTTGATGAAACATTTTATAAACTTGTGGTGGAAATGGTATTAATTCCCCTTTCTTTGTCAGTCCAATTTGCTTTGCCTGAGTTGTGTGCATGAAGTAAAATGCTCTTCTAACCATATTTAATTCATCCAAAGGGCTCTGCTCGGTCAAATGTGCTTGGTGAGACAACCATCAACCTTGCTGATTATGTGGATTCATTGAAACCATATTCTGTTGCACTTCCTCTTGAAGGGTGCGGTTCAGGAACCATTTTGCATGTGAGGACATTCTCATACATAGAGTGTGAAAATTACTGGATGATTTTTACCCTGTTACATTGTTTATGATTGCAGGTTGTCAAACTGTTGATTGCTCGTTGATTGTTCTTGCTATTTTCTCCTTTTTCTATTGCCAATTTTGGCATTTCAATACTAGCTGTTGTGTCATCGCTAGTTTTTAGAATAGAAGCTATGGAGCATGTTAATTGTACCCATCATTGACAGTAATTGTGCTATGGCAGGCTACCGTCCAACTTCTCACATCGAAAACAGGTTTCAGGTGCGTGTTCAATGCCAAATGAAAGAGTCTTATCTTAAGAAATGCTTTTCTTTTTAACAACTTCCGGTTTATTGTATAATTATTTTTTTTAAAAAAAAAAATCTTATATGCTGTTTTGATTATCACATGTTGGGGTTGCTATAGGGAGTTTGAAAAGCAAAGAGAGCTTAGGGAGAAGGGATTCATCTCAGTTACTGAGCCAACCGCTAATGATTCGATTGAAAGGGTACAGTAGTGTTTAACTTTTTAGCTTTTTTTCTTGGATAATTGAGAAATCATTTACACAATCTTATCCATAATGACCGGCTATGTCAATAGAGAGTTTTGTAGACATGTTTGTCCACTGTGTGCTTAATGTTTAACAGTATCTACAATTAAGATAGCAACCTAGTTGATGAAGAATAATTTAATGACAAAAAACTATCAAGGGATAAGAAAGGGAGAAATCAAAGATTATTAACTAAGGCCAATGGAGATACCAAAACACCAGTGTGTTTTTGCTTCTTAATCAATCTCAAATCCTGTTTTACAATGATCAAACAGCTACTATTTTTAGGCTAATGCTAAGGATCCTTAACTAAATAGACTCTAATACCTGATTAATGTAATTTCCAAGACTAAAAATAGCTCCTTAGACTATAAAATTACAAAAAATCCTAAGCTAAGATACTCCTGATGTGTTTATAAATTCATGCTACTTGACCATGGGTAATTTTTTTTTACCTTACGTCTCTTGTAATTTTCTTTATTTCATGCATGGCTTATTGATGAGGACTAATTCATGCTTTACAGTCAAATCCGAAAGCCAAATTTAAATCTGATCATGCGGAGCTTCCTTCACTTGAGGAAGAAAGAGAAGTAAGCAATGATGACCGTGCAGATTCAGCCTTTGGCATTGATGGTTCATCCAACACTTCAGGAAGTCTCCATACAGACAAGCATGATATTTATATGAATTATGAAGTTGACAGCCTCAAAAGCACCTTGTCTGGTGATTTAATCGGATTTTCTCTTGACCCAGTTCCTCAAGTTGTAAAAGAAAACCTTTCTGAATCTCGTACCCTCACCCAATGTAGTCATGAGTGGGTGCACAGGTGGAGTTCTGATTACTCCGTGGATAATGATATGTCAACTGCTTACGAGGACAATAATAGATTCAGTAGGAGTTTAGAAATTGCAGAGGCTTCTATTCAAGAGCTCAAAATAGAAATTAGTTCATTGCAGAGCCACACAGGCATAATTGGTGTTGAAACACAAAAGTTTGGCCTTGTACTTGCATCAGAGATTGCTTCCAGCGAAAAACTCTCAAGTGAGGTATCCATTTTGAAGGCAGAGTGTTCAAAACTGAAAAATGAAGTTAAAAATCTGAGTTCATCTGAAGAAATCACTTATAGAATCAGCAGAGGGCTTCATCCAGATGAAAATAATTTGCAGGCAAATAATGTGATCAGAGAAAAAGTATCTTCCCTCATGTGTGAGTTGGAGGAATCCAAATCAGAGCGTGAGGACCTGATAAAGAAAATGAATCAGATGGAATGCTACTATGAAGCGCTGCTCCAGGAAGTCGAGATGAATCAGAAACAGCTTGTTGATGAATTACAAAAACTAAGAAATGAGCATTCCACTTGCCTTTATAGAATTTCATCCTCTGAAGCCCAACTTGAAAAAGTGCATGTGGAGATGAGAGAGCAACATTTAAGATTTATTAGAGAACGGCAAGAATTGGATATTCTCAACAAGAAGCTTGAGAAAAAAGCTGCAGCTTCAGAAGCTGCTCTGAAGAAGCTTCGCTTGAATTACTCTGTTGTAGTAGAACAGCTACAGAAGGACCTTGAGCTGCTTTCTTTTCAAGTTATATCTATGTTTGAGACAAATGAAAACCTTGCCAAGCAAGCTTTTGAAGAAGCTTCCCAGAATACGCAACTAGACTTCATGCAAGAAGAATTCCAGGGAGATATGAGTGATGAACATCTTATGACACAAATGTGTGATAGTCAAGTAGTGGAGATAAGAAAGAGTGGAAAAGAAGGTCCATTTGGGTTACATGGCCATCTGAACTCTTCAAGGGAAATACTCGTATCAAAACTGCATCATGAGGTAAACGCAATACAAAATTTGGATGAAGAGTCTCTTTCAAAGAAAATTGAAAGATCAGTTTCGTTTCAAGAAGAGCTACTCAAAAAGGCAGAGTCAGAGTTGTCCGAAATGTGTAAAGAGAATTTGCATTTGGGAGTTTTTTCAATTGTTTTGCAACAAAGTCTTTACCAAGTCATAGGTGAAATGAATCTCATGGAAGACAAGATCAACAACCTTTCTCAGCTATTAAAGCAGTCAACTGAAGATAAGGAGTTGTTATACCTTAAACTGCAATCTTCTTTTGATGACATAGACAAACTGAGGGAGTCTGAAACTAGATGTTTAACAAAATGCAATAGTCTAGTTTCACAGAATAACATTTTGGAGGAAACGTTACAAACTGCTATAGATGAAAATTCTGTCCTAGCTAAAAAGCTGTTCGACTCTCAAGAAATTGTAGCAGAGCATGCAGCCCATGCAAAAGAATATGAGACTGAGAGGAAGGAAATGAAAGATAAGGTGGAAGAGACCAATTTTGAGAAAATGAGATTTGAATTTGAGCTGGATTCTTCACATAAGCAAATCAGCACCATGAAAAAAGAATTTGTTCAGCTTACAGCTGATAAAAATAATGCAGAGAAATCTATCCTCCATCTAGAAAACAATTTGAGGTGCCTGGTTTCTAATATGGTTTTGTATTGCAACAAATTGAGTGGACCTGAAATTACAACACTCCAATTGGAGTCCACGGACTCTGCAGGGATTATCTCACAGCTGGAGTGTCTTCAAAAAGGGGTTTGTGAACAATTGTTTCAGATAAGTCAAGACAAGATGGTACTTGAAAAGGAAAGAGAGAATGCAGAATCAAAAATTATATTACTGCAACAAAAGTATGATTCTGACACGCAAGACCTATCAAAGAAGTTTAAATTAGCTAGATTAGAAGCAGAACAACATGGGCTAGAGGTCCAGTCTCTAATGGATAAGCTTAGTGAAGCCGGAGAAAGACAAGCAGTTAAAAACAAGGAAATGGAATCGAAACATACTGAGTTAGAGAATGAATTGATGAATCATATTGATGAGAACAAAAATCTTAAACAGCAAATTCAAAATTTTGAGGACATCATCAGAGAGTTTGAAAGGGCAAAAATATCTCTTCTTGATGACGTGAAAGCTTTGGAAGCTGAAAAAACAGATTCTGCTCAATTGACCAGTGAACTTTGTAGCTTGAAAGAAAACATGGTGCTTATCGATAATGAGCTGCTGGCAGAAAAGAACTTACGAAGTATCCTGGAGCTCAAAGAAAAGGATTACATATCTGAAATAAACTATAGGCAACAATGCATTGATGGTCAAAATGCTGAACTACTGCAGCTCAATAAACAGGTAATGGATCTTGAGTTGGACAACTTACAATTGAAGCAACAGAATGAAAAGTTGGAAATTTGTCACATGAAGTATGTGACAACCATCTCTGATCTGCAAACCAGTTTTGTCTCTTTGTATGAACATTTCGTGGCTTCAGAAATTGAACTTTTGGTTACAAAGGATCGATTTTCAGTTGAAATGCTTGAGTTCAATGATCAGATCAAATCCCTTAAGAAGTGTAATGAAGACTTCCAACTGAGACATCTAGATGTCATTAATACTCTGGCAAACTTCAGATCTATTGAGGAGCTCTACATTAAAGAAAATGGAAGACTCTCTTCCAAGCTGGTGTCACTGGAAACTCAATTGCAAAAAGCTGCGAGTGAGAAAAGTGAACTAACACTTCAAACCATTTGGCCAGAAGCAGCAGAAGGCAAAGTTGGTCATAGTCAGGAGAAACAAACACAAGATGCTGTTTTAGAGCTATTAGAAAGTGAAATTCAAAATCTTGAGAAGGAATTAGAGTATTTGAAGTCTTCCAAGGATGAGTTGGACATTGAAGTTATTGTTCTTAGGTCCAAGTTGCATGAGCAGCAGACCCAGATTTCTCTGATGCAGGAATTGCATGACACGATGGCTATTCTGCGGGAAGAACATAATGTGCTCACTTACAAGCTTTCTGAACAGAGTTTGAAGACTGAAGAATTCAAGAACTTGTCCATTCATTTGAGAGAACTTAAGGACAAAGCTGAGGCTGAATGTTTGCAAGCTCGTGAAAAAGGAGATAATGTAATGTCAGTTGCCCAGGAATCACTGCGCATAGCTTTCATACGAGAACAATGTGAAAGCAAAGTGCAAGAACTTAGAAACCAGCTATATGCCTCAAAAAGACATGGTGAAGAGATGCTCTTAAAGCTGCAAAATGCTGTTGATGAGATTGAGAGTCGAAAAAAATGTGAGGCTGCACTGGCCAAAAAAAATGTAGATCTTTCAGAGAAGATCTTAAAATTGGACAAAGATCTACAATTGGCACTTGCTGAAAATAGAGAAAGGGCAAATACTTTTGATAGGATGAATGCGCAACTGGAATGCTCTATTATTAGCCTTGATTGTTGTAAAGAAGAAAAGCTGAGGCTTGAAAATTCTCTCCAACAATGTTCTGAAGACAGGACAAAGCTAGGTAATGAACTTAGCTTGCTTAAAGACGTTTTAGAAAGTTCTGTATCTCTGGCTGGAAGTAAGGAGCAAAAAGATAATGGACTTGATCCGCTTCAAAATCCCACTGATAACAAAGTATCCAGCTCAGCCGGAAAATTTGCCAGGTATCTTAGTTCATGCATTGCATTTCTGAGTGAAATTTTCAAAGAGAATGTATGCCATTGACATGTAACTCATTAATTTTGTAGATATAGGAGTACAATTTGCAGATATCAATAGAAAGTGTTTTTACTCTTAGTGGATACAATTTGCATATATCCCACTGATGACAGATCAACCTATTATTCCCCCACTCTCAAGATTATGACGCTTATACTTATGAAATGCCCTATACACTACATTGTTTTAGGTAAACCTTATTATCCTAAGAATTTTATCGGATATAATTTCTTTGGTCATTTACATCATTTTGTTAGTCTTTGGACTGCATTCCCAAAATTATGATTTTCTAACAATATCATGTCTGCTATTGTGATTGAAATTTTTTTTTGCTAAAATTGATTTTCCTTGTTTGGTTTTGAAATGAATATGAGCATTAGCAGTTGCATTTATAAATGGAAATATCCTGAGTGAGTCCTATAATTGTTTGTCTCAGACATCAATGTGGAGATCGTCATGAAGTTACATGCAGCACGCTACATTTTGTGGTCCACTTAAATTGTCTCTTTGTTCCTCAGGATGCATCACAAAATGGTCTTGCAATTTCATTGGAACGTCTGAAGGATCAAGATGGAGCCCTTGAGAATAGCATGAAGCAGATAACTCAGATGAATGAGAAGTTCCGAGAGGGGAGTTTAAAGCCCAGTATAGATAGCATTCAAAGAGAGGTAGGTAATCTTTGAGATTTCTTTCATTAGACAGCCAAGTATTCTACGAGACTATTATGCACTTTAAGGAAAATAATCTCCTAGAAGGTAAGACCTAACTATAGAAGCATAGATAAGAGTACCCACTTATTCTTGAAATAACAAAACTGCCATAAGGGTATTTAGTGGTGACTGATTTTCTTACAGCTGATTAGGCCTTATAGCCATATTAGGTGTAAGGCCTTACAGTAGATTTCCACTTGCACTTTAAAATAACTATGCACCGAATAAAACTATGTGAGGTTAGCTTTTGTTCTTTATCTGTGCACATGGAAAGTGGTGTCTTATCAGTTGGCTGTCTTTTTAGACAATCTTCATGACATTGGCGTCCGTTTTACTCCTCTTATGTGAAATACTATTTCTTTTTTGTTTCTGAAATCATGCTTTTTTTATGGGTTTCTAATAAAAAATTCTTTCTCGTGCAGTTAGAGAGGCTAAAAGTTGAGAATTCGAATTCCCTTCTTCCTTCTGATGACTACGAAAATGAACCAGGTTCATCAGGCTTACAGGAGTTGTTGCAATTGGACATGGTAAGGAAAGATCTAAGAGCTAAGGACACTTTAACACTTCTGCAGCACTTGGAATATATTAACTTCTTTTTTTCGCATTTCTTGTAGGTAAACGAGCGACTGGGTAACATGTTTCCATCTTATAAGGAGCTTACTGGCAGTAGGAATGCAGTGGAAAAGGTTCTGGCTTTGGAAATTGAATTAGCCGAAGCTCTAGAATCAAGAAAGAAATCCCATGGTCATTTTCAAAGGTTAATATTTTATTTGTTTCTTACCATGTGAGCATACCATGTAGGCCTTAAATTATGGCCTACATTGTATAAATGAAGAAGCTTGAACAATCTGGTTTAACGGCTTCTTTCTTCTGTTTGATTGCTAGTACGTTGCTAAAACAGCACAAGGATGACGAAGTTGTATTTCAGAGCTTCAGAGATATAAATGAATTGATTAAAGACATGGTTGAGATGAAGAGAAGACATGAGGCCATGGATAATGAATTGAAAGAGATGCATGGTCGATATTCAGAGCTGAGCCTCCGTTTTGCTGAAGTTGAAGGGGAGAGACAAAAACTTGTGATGACTCTCAAGTACATCAAATTGCCCAAGAGACAATAAGAGATTCAAAATAACTGAATTGGATGCCTAATAAGAATCCTGTAAACAAAGCTTGTCAGACGGATAGAAGAATCTGGGGAAGATATGGCGATACAAGGCCATGGAAGATAAGTGTAGATTTTTTGTAGATAGAGTTTACTCCTATTATATCCGTGGTCATCACAATAGAATGTGATCTTTGCTTCGATATCTTCTACCATTTGTTGCCAAAAAATTTATGTAATGGACGTGGTTCGTGAATCCTTGCAAGAGAAGAGATGGCAACAGTATTTATATGTCAAATGCCATTTCCTACACTTAATATTGTTGGATAAAATATCACTGTTGATATCTTGTAATTTTACCTTCTTGTAAATCTGTTAAATTGAAGAAGTTTTTTTCATTCAGGATGTTATATCCATGTGGGAACCTCACAAATTATCAAGGGTTGGTATGTGAGGTTAAAGTACTTTTTTTTAAAGTGAAATTTTATTTTAAAAACCCCAAGGGGCAAAGAAATATAAAAGGAAAAAATATTCCAAAAAGTCCTTTGTAAAGTTAATTTAAAAGTCTATATGGAATCTACAATGATCACTAATTTTTTATATATAATTTAGGATTTTCTAAATAAACTATACTTGAGAAATAATAGATATAGTTAATGAATTATTGTATATTTTGAGATTTTTAAATATTATTTTATTTTACTCATATTAAATGAAAAAAACTATAAGCTACCGATAAGGGTTTTAGAAAAAGACTTGCATGTTTGTTTTGTAAGTAAAATGTAAGAGGTCAATTTGTATCTTTTTTGAACGAGTTAACTTGATAGAGTATGTGATATTTTTGAAGAAATAGTTTCTAAATTTGTTTATTATCAAAACATTTAAAAAGTAAATGCTTTCTAGTTTTGAAGCAAGCATCATAAAAAAAGTATTTGTTAACAAGATGAAATTATTTCTTTTAAAGATTGTTCAAAGTTAAGATCTCATTTGACATGACAAATCAAACAATGAACTTATGCCGCTTTGTTCGATATTTAGACCAAAGAAAAAGGTATTATGACACGCTTGGAGAATAAAGTTTCAAGAAGTTTCAATAGTTTTTGAAAAAAAAATTGCTATAGAAGATAACCACCCTATGTTATCATCTGCATAAGATAAAAAATGAATATTTTTATTTAAAACATTTAAAACTTCTTCTATGCTCGTAATATTAGAGGTGAAAGTCTAAGGATCCTGAATGATGGATTGAGATATACTGTGAGAGATATTTCCCCCAAAAGTTGTAATTATTTGATAACCGAGTCATTGGATGAGGGGGTAATGATTAAACCAAAGGTCAAGCCAAGCGAATGTATTCATGCCATTGTTAATTTTATAAAAACAACTATGAGCATTTTTTTGAAATAATGTTGTTCTAAGCGTGAGACCTATAATTTGTGCTTATATTCTATATAGATCTACCATATAAATAAATTTCATGAATCTACTTCACTCACAAATTATTTTTATTTGTTAACACTCGCAAAAAATAACTTTGCTAGTCCAACTTTGTTAATTTCAGAACTATCTCGAATACTAAGAATACCTTCTAATAAAGGCTTGCAAATCTACATCCAGTTAACATTATAAAAACCCTTAATATCAATGTCCTTTCTCCATAAAAACGAAAAAGACAATTTAGTAATGAGTTTTAGAACACGCTTTGAAAGTGTGAAGGTGCTGGTCCAATGGTAAAACATGCCGTTGAGGACGAATTTTAGAATTTTGAGGTGGCCAACATATGTTAGTAGATACAAATTCCATCTCTAGATCTTAGTTTTGATTTTATCGATGAAATGAATACACATGAAATGAGAAAATATTTTTGAACTAAAAAGCAGACCTAAATAACAAATACGGACCATTCTAATGTAATAGCCAAACAAATTATGAAATTTTTTTTTTGACACAAGTTTAAGGAAAAAATATGACATTTTTCATAATATTTATTTTTAACATCGAAAAAATACCAATCATATAATAAAGATTTTATATACTATGCGAAGAGAGAAGAGTTTGAAAAAAATGAAGAGATCATCGACAAATATTAAGTAAAATATTTAAAGCGTTCATTGTCTTAAGAAGTATAATAAAATCTTCTGATATCTTAAATTCAAGAATAATTAAAAACACTTTCGTACAAAAAATAAAGAGGAATACTGACATAAGCCAATCTTGTTAAAAACCACTTTTGCCTTAGAAAAAATTAAAATTATATCCATTTATCATATATCCCCCGATAATAGTTACTACATCCATGCTCGCTTTGCAACAAGGATAGTCTATGCTCAAGAGGCCAAGCAAGGCATTGAACTCGTACCAACATAACAACTCCATGAGCTAGGTAACCACGAAAGCATCTGATCTGGAGAAGTGTGGCAACCCCAAAGAAACCGAGCATTGCTCCGATAACGGGCAAATGATCTACTAAATAGGCGGGATGAAGAAATGCTTTGCGCCCCAACCAATAACACAGATCCCGAGCCATGGGGTGATGATTACTGTAAAGCTACATGACTCGCAATTTTCTTACAACTTATTATCAAACAACCACAACCTTAAATATCAAAACCAGCAACTGAAACCTCGATTAGAGATTAAAATTTTGAATGTTCGAAGTCTGTAGAGCTTCATGACTTTTTCATCATCACCATTCGGAAGAATCCATCCTTGATAAATATGGGCAAGTGATATAGAATTGCCATGGGTGTCGCCAAGTAACCAAAAGAGAACCATGGTGGAGAGTTGGTTTTCAGAACTGCAGCAACAGCCTTCTTAGCAAACTCATCTGCAGGAGTACATCTCGAGTCTTGGGAGACCTCAGCTCTCTTCCTCATAGTTTCATCATAGGCTTTGTATAATTTCCAATCAGCAAGTTTATTGTATTGAACCAGGCCAGATTTCCCTATGTTTGATTTGATCGCGCCTGGAACAACATTTATGACTTCTATTCCGAAAGGCCTAAGTTCCAATCTGAAAAAGACAGAAAATTCATCAAGAAAAGCTCCTCGTAGCAATTCTGAAAATTTAATCATGGCAATCCCAAAAACAAATTCTTCCTCAAACATCTTCCCTAAGAATGATATCATTAAATAGCCACTTATTAAGCAATCTTCATGTAGCTTCGAAAGGGGTGAAAGAAACATTCACGTTCAAGGATAAAATTCACAAAGACAGTGCATTGGTGAAAACAACCCCCTGTGACATACTTTCTCATCTTATTCTACCTGCTTTTTGTGGAATACTTCTTTACAGCAAGCAACTTAATCTTCTGATCAGAAGGGTTGAGAGAAAAACCTTAAGCTGTCAGTTACGGCATGTAAAGCAGCTTTTGATGCCGAATAAGCACCAGCCCAAGGACCAGGAGCCAGAGCTGAGACACTTCCTATATTAACAATTTTACCCTCTTTCCTGCTTGCCATATGAGGGACAACCGCCTGAATAATTCTCATTGCACCTGTATCCATTCATGCATAATACAACAGCTCGAAATGCAGTAATAGGCTTGCAGCAGCAGATTTAATAATTCAACAGAAAATAAGAAAAAAAAAAAGTTTGATGATCATCTCACTTGATCCTACAGCTAGAAATGATCAAGAGAAAAAAAATAGCAAAAACGGAGTAATATATATTATAAGGTGAAATAAGAAAACTAGGACTGAGAAAAAGTGCTACATGGTCCAATTTCTTTAACACCTCAAGCTATTACAATGGGATACGAGTTGTGATCTCCTTAGCAAAGATAACGTATAGGGATGCACTAACAATACCTAAACCAAGACTTGGCCAAAGACTCATGTAATTGACAAGCTAAATTAAAGAGAGAACTGCATTAATCACATAAAAAAATAATTTCTTGTGGAAACACAAAGACCGAGGATAACAATTTTACTTAGGATACCCATAAAATCCCAAAAAATTAGTCTCATGCCCAATATCTAACGAAATAAGATTCAATATAATAATAGTGTAGATGAATTTATAATCTTTTAACTTAGTTACTTTTAAAGAAATAACTAAGCCCATTCGAATATTACAACTGACATTAGAGCCAACTCGAAACTATGTTGGATGGACGGTGGTTTGTTCACGAGATTTAGCTTCCACCCAAGAGTGATGAGAATTTTCTTAAAGAGGGTAGACCGTACCATCCTAAAAAGTCAATCCCATGTACGTTATTAATGTCCTACGTGTATCTAATACTTGCGGGATAAGATTCAGCATATTAATATGGATGAATTTATAATCTTCAAGGTTAATCTTTTGAAGAGATGACTAAGCCCACTAATCGGACCTGACCTTTACAATACGGGTGCATAAATTGACTCACTCAAGAAGTATACACCAACGACAGCCAGAAAAAAACAGAGAAATATTTGAAACATTATAGGTAGATAAAGAATCGGCTCACTAATCGACAATCTGCAAGCAAAATTCTGAGAGTACACTATTAGTAAATAAATAAAAATCATATCTAATTCTGAGAGTACACCATTAATAAATAAAAAAAAATCATATCTTTCGGGAAATCCACACTCGTATCATCCAAATTAAACGAAAACAAAAACACAGAAAGGGATGATGCGGGTCTCCCTCAGATCCGTACGAATCACAAACAAAAAAAAAAGAAACCCAGATCACAGGAGACCTGATCAAAGTGAACGAGCAGTGTTACCATAAACATTCGTATCGAATGCAGCCTTGACGGCTGAGAGGGGCACTTCGGCGAGCGGTCCCATGCAGTGGATCCCGGCGTTGTTGACGACGACATCGATGCGCCCAAAGTCAGCGAGCACGGCGGCCGTGACCGCGCCCACGCTGTCGTCCGACAGGACATCAAGCTCCTTGCGGACAACGCGGGAGTGGTGCTCGAGATTGGCCATGGAGGCGAGGGTGCGGCTGGTGGCGACCACCCGGCACTTCTCGGCGGCGAAGGCCTGGGCCAGGGCGTTGCCGATCCCGCCCTCGCTGCAGCCGGTGATGAGAACGACGGGACCATCGCCGCCAGCTCCTCCGCCTCCGGCGTCCATTGCGGCCGCCGGCATAGTTTTCCGGTGAATCCGGGCGAGGTGGGGGTAGGTGTTTGAGAAGACGAAAGACGGTGGCGTACCGACGGTGGATTGGGAGTTGCGGCGGATATATATATAGAAGAGAAGCTCGCGCCGGAAGCTTTTGGCTTCTGGCTCGACCGGCTCAACTCACGACTCAGCGACTCGATTTCGTCGGCTTTTGCGACGGATTTCTTTTTTTGGTCTTGCTAAACAACATAATAATAAAACATTATGATTAATACCACCTGTTTCCCCCGTGTAACAGGGGTCGGGGTTGAAACAAAGCTTTTTAAGTTGAATACGAAAATTAAATTCCTCTTATAATATTTTTAATTGAAAATAAATAAAAATATAATATTTGTTAACTCTATTGTATAATTATTACATTATTTAGTAATCATTAAGTGACTCATGTATAATTAAATAAGATAATCTTAGAAATACGTCCTAATGTGATGTTTATTTTAAGTTTTAAGGCAGATAAGATCACTTATAGGTTTTAACCCTATTTTTTCCCTTTCGAAAATTATCCGTCTGTCTCTCCAATGTGAGACGCCCTACAACAGGGAAAAGAAAGAAACCAAAATAAAATTACACTGATTTCTTAATTAAAATTAAAGTACATATCAATGTATGTTTTTACATTATTTTATTGATATTCTTCAAACAATTTTCAATTAGTGCTTATGATCAATTTCTTACACAATTTAATTGAAATTGAATTACAGAGAGATTCTTAAAATTATAGAATTTCTAACAATTGATATCTTAGCATACTGGCATAGAATTGATTAAGTTAAATTTTCATAAACAGTTTATTGTAAAGGTTTATTTTTTTATTAAAGAATTATAAAATAATAACAAAAGGGGCGACCTAGCACTAAGGCCACCCCACCCGAGATCAAAAGGGCGGCCTAGAAGGAGAGGGAGGCCATGTCAAGGGCAGCCAAGGCATGGCCGCCCATGAAGAAGA
>JAVDBV010001970.1:0-16046 GCA_032619315.1 Piper longum
TATATATATATATATAGAGAGAGATAGAGGATAAAGGATTAAGATAAGGGAAGAACGGTTTGACATGCTTTTTCCCTTTTCTTTATGAGATTTCACCGATCAGAAGCCAATGGGGTTGACTACTGGAAAGTGTAGATACGAGTGCAATTAGCTATTTAGCAGAGCAGAAAAAATGGTTGGTTGTTTTTATTTTCTCTCCTAATTCCCTCAAAACCATGCCTTTTCTAATCTTGTCTCCCACCATCCCATCTTTCTACTGTTCTTCGCCCTTTTTTAATGTGTGATTGAGTCTCCATCCACTTCTCTGATCTAGTGCGCTCCTCCGTCTTCCTCGATTAGCTTGCGCCGTTTCTTTCTCGCCCTCCTCTTTCCAACCTTTTCTTTTTCTTATCTTGTGTTGTTCATTTTGGCCAATCACAGTTGCCGTCATGAATCTGAAAGAACTGTTTGTGCTCCCAATGTTGCGCGGATTTAAAGGTCAAGAGTTTTTCCGCGGGAGAGGAATTTGTCTGGATCTATTTGGTAAACGATGACCATCCCGTGCCTAGCTCCTCCATCGTAACTTGTATAGTACGAACAAAAACGTACAACTTCGATATGATGTAATGCATATAACTTCTTCATTGAATGTTCATCACTCATTTTGTTGTATATCCAATTCAACAGCTGTCTGATATTGTTTGTATATTAGACATCCGTTCTCGACATAAATTTGATTGCTTATATGCATGATAATTAGGCTGATCCATATACATGCAAGCATATATGTTAGTGTACGTTAATCGCAACTGTTTCAAATGTTAATTAACCATAAATTTTGCTTATAAAACAAGTTTAGAACTGTGACAAAAAGAGTACCAACTTTCTAGTCGCTTGATTATTGCAGTCCTTGTAGGCTTCCTTCTGATATTAGAATGAACTAAATCATAAATTGTTTCCTATTTCTACCTTGTCTGCGCTAGCTAGTTCTTATGAATATATTGTGGGAAGCACTTGCAATTCGCATTGGGTAGACCAGATTGTTTAGAAGAAAGGAACTTGTAAAGGAAACGCTGTCGGAGCATCATAGCAGGGACATTATGGCATATGGTATAGAAGCTTGATAGCTCTAAGTAGGGTTAATAATCGACACATATAAAAGCTAATCAATAGCTGTATTACATACAATAATCAAACGCAGAAGTACTTTAGCAGACTCCTCCTCTTGGTGCCGATTAAGGAACGTTCTTTATCTAAGCCTCTTGCAATGGTGATGGTGCAGGCAACTCTGATAAAAGCTTGCGTGGATCCAAAGATGTTATAAATCGGCTAAAAAGAGCATGATTATGGAGCCAACTTCATTGAATCTCCAGCACTGGATTGAATCGACGTCCGAATTATTGAACTTATCTCGTTTGTGTCTCATTATATGTATCTATCCTGTGATTTACTTTCTAGTACTTTGGAGGTGCTGCTTTCACTGGAAAATTACCCTACTCATAATGTTGATCTTTCTTGTGATGGGGTAGATTCAGAGTGTGACGGCTCAAAAGTGGGCAAAGGAAGGAGCCCCGTGTGGAAAAATATGGTCGACAACAGTATCTTTATTTGTACTGTCAATCAGCTCTAGTACTGTTCCACTGTTCATGTTCCTAGCACGGCCATGCATCCATGATTTTCCATACTACGACGAGTTGCTATCAACCTTTGGATTAGTTAGACGTATTTGTGTGAATGGATGCCACGAGTGGATGCCATTATTCCTCCCCATTGCCTCTCCCACTGAATTATTGCAAGTTTCTTCTTGCTACAGTCTGCAGAAAGAGATTTGAGCTTATCTTTTACGGCGTTATACGTTGACAAACGTACGAGAAAAGTTTGCAGATCCAAACACATTTTTTGTCGGATATAATGTAAATGGCTAACTACTTTCCCAGCCATTTTATAAGTGGCTATATAATATTAAAAGAACCATATAACATAATTTAACTACAAAAAATGTCACATATTACCGATCGAGTCGAATGCTCTAATTTTACACCCACTATACTGTTTCCGGTGTATGTATAACAAGGCAGTTTGGTAAGCCTTTGGTGCGAGGGAATCAGCACTATCTATATCTAATATATCTCTTCTAATTGGCCTGTGACTTTTTTGTTTGTGATCTTCCTACAAGTATCAATTTTTTTTTAAAGAAAAAAAACAAAGGCGCGTGGTTGTGATTGTGGACTCCGACATTGCACTTTGTTCTCTTTGCCGCTATCCCTTCGTTCATCTTGGACACCCTCCTTTCTTTCTAGAGATTTGTAGGCTCCTTGTCACCGGCGTTGCCAAATTCACACCAAGGATAGCAATTACCGGGAACTGAAAGCTCTGGCAGTCCATGTCCACCACTTGCTGTGCCTACACTCCTTTTGGTCCATTGACAATTATAAGCGGCACTGTTCGAAGGTGACTCCAGAAATTGTCATGCATGAAAAGCGGGAACGCTTTTATCTTATTGATGGACAACTTGTGGAAACCGATCAAGTACTTAACTAGTAAGATTATAGAAACAAACCCTGAGAAAAAGATTGATGGTGGACACTCGTGACTATCTAACGGATCAAATGCTACTTGTTCTACTTTGTTTGGCTTAGTTTGCACAGTAAAAATCATATATACAAGGTGCAAAAAGAGATATCCATGATGATCTCCGAAAGTCAGAAAACCCACTAATTTTACCCACTAACTGTCCTAATACGACTTTGTGTCCTTAACTAGGTCAAGCTAGGCATTGGAGGTGTCTGTAACTTAGATAAAAAGTACATTCATTTTATTGAGTATGTATAGTACTGTAGTATAAAGTAGAAAAGAAATAAAGCTGTTACAGTGGGCTTGCAAGAATATGTTGGATAGTTCAATGTCCTCAAATTGTCAATCACTTAATCATGCTATGCTATGAACACGTCGAATATTGTCAATTCGTCGTATAATTTCGGGTTCCTGAACTTAGTCCTAATGAAGATGCAACTCACACTCGAAGAAAAACAGAGTATAACTAATCGCCAACATCCGGGCCATGAATCACCGTCTCCTCCTACCACAAATACACAAGCTCTTAGCCCCTCGGCGCCCAAACTTATTGAGTAGCTAGGGTTGGCTGTCGGCGCAACCATAATAGTGCAAAAGAAAGCTACTATTAATGCATTGATGTACCCTAGACACAGGCTACAAACGACCCACAAAGTTTGAGACAAGAATAAGCTGAAGAATTGTTAAGCAACTTAGTTTTGATACTTGAGCAGATTTTGTACAAACATTGTTGCTGTCCTACTTAATTTGTATAAGCTAGATCAAAGCCATGGCCTAGCAACATTGCGTATGGAAATGAGGGCGTCCTCTCATGGATATATTGCTTATTCCAGACAAACATCACATGAAGAGGGCTATCGGCCCATATTGGCTGTTGTTCCTAAGTCTTCTCACATCCGGGTCCAGACGGCGGCAACATCACCCCCATCTTGACCTTTAGTAACAGATAAAGTGACATTCCTTTTGAAGGATGACTACCATGGGCATTTAGATATTATCTGTATGGAGGGCAGGTTCAGCCTATGCTTTGTTCAAGGGATTATTTTAATTTTCTTTCCATCTCTTCAAGTTTGAGGGAGAAGGATCATAGGGATTTGAGCATTGAGAACCAATCAAGGTGGCAAACACATCTATGTGGGAGCGGATCAAAGGAAAACATACATGGAAGCATTAGGTGATGAGAGGCTCTTTGGTTGGAGAATTATGATGATGACCACACATTCCGGCGTTAGTAGTAGGAAGGACGCGCTGGCCTCTACAACACATGGACGACCAAGAAAAAACGGAAGAGTTACAGGGAATGTAAGTGTTTATAATTTGTTGTATAGTAGGCGGAGAGATATATCGATTGTATATGCTGCAAGTATGCATGATATGATATGAGGCTGGTGAATGCCAGCTAGTGAACCTTTCGTGGGAAGTTATAACAAGGGCCATCTATGCAAATTGAAGTGGACTTGTTGGGGTGTGCCATGCCCCCCTTTGTTATTGACCATATAAAAAGGGAAAAGAGGAAGTATCATTGTGTTCTTTCTGTAGAAATCTCTTTGTCCCTCTTCTCCATCTGAACTCCACAAGGCAAGTGAAGGAGCTGCTAGGGATGTGTCTCCCTAATCCCTATCCATTTCATACTGGACCCCTTTGGTGTGGGAGGGATTGACTCACTAGCACCACAGAGTTTGCGTGTACAGGGTGCTCGACATGAACAATAATGGGTTATTAAACTGTTTGCCCGTGAGTGATCGCTGTTTATCACACGCGTAGTGCAGATATTCGTTTACGAGGGAGGGGCCGGGGCTAATGCAAATGAGGTACTTACATGGATTAATGTCCGATGTCACAGGACTGGTTCCTTGTTCTTTCTTGTCGTTGGGTGTCTCCATCAGACGCTCAACTCAAAACAATGCCGGCATCGATATCCACTCTGACTATTGCCTACTTGGGGATCGAGATGCCAAAAGTCAGTGCTTCAGGTAGGTTGAAGTTTGAAGTGGATGATTGTTAACTCATAAATGATCATGGCCGTCTACAAGAGCCACCCTCCTCGTCTCGAATACATCTATCTATCTATCTGCATGGCTCTATACTCTATACCATACTTGAAGTACAGTTTATTGGGCAGATATATAGGATTTTTTCTTGCAAAATTTTTTGCTCCTGCCAGGAGCGAGCATCTCCACCGTTGATCACCCAAGAAGCAATGATAGAGAGATGCAGGAGTCTCCGTCGGCGTCGCTCCCGAGAGGAGCCAAAACCAGTTTTTTTTCTTATTAGTTTTATTTTCATATATGCTAAACACCATGAAAAATGTTTGAATACATACTCACGTAACGCAGAACAACTCATTTTAGATAAGCCAAATTATTCCCTACATAGAATTGACGCATAACTTTCTTGCATGAGCATGAATAAGGTTACACCAAATATACCATGCTTGTAAAGATGCAAAATCTTCTAAAAGTTCCTCTTTTTTAAAAAAAAATTCTAAACGTTGATTAGTCATTGTCTTAAGACATGACTTTGTTGGTCTAGAACAGCACTTAGTGTCGACAATAACAAAGCAATATCCATCACGCTTGGCAAGAATTCTTGCCCGCGGGCCTTTTGTTTATATGGGAACAAAAAATTGGAGAGTGCTAATCCTAGTGTCACGGTGGATGTGCTTAACTCGTGGCTAATTTTTTGGACAGCATAGTAGATAAGAATTATATTCTGCCCTACCAACAAGCTTATAAAAGTCTCTGACGGCCATAATAATGCATGAGCTATAGGGGCTTCCCGTGTCAAACTCTGACTCTATTTAACTCCCAATAATAATTAAATAAAAAAATCAAAAAACAATTATTTTTTCTTCATTTTATTTAAATTAACATTTTAAATAAATATCAGCTATATTTTTAATCATTTTCAACTTTAAAAATATATATATACTCATTTCATATAACTTTTTATCTTTCGTATAAAAAAAATAATATAAACGACTTCAATTTGGCCGGAGTCTACTCCACTTCTTAGTTGAGTGAATTAAGTATTCTTGAATATCAAACTATTAATTATGGCTTTGCTTCTAACATAACCCATAATAAGAAATAAGAACACTTAAAGGGTTCAATAATTTGTTTACCAAGGGAAGAAATGCAAAATCTAAAAATAAAGATTAAGTCAATTTTACTAAAAGTAAATTTTATTATACTATATACAAAATATAATATAATTCAATATATTTTTGACACAAAATAGTCGTGATTCCTTCTAGTCCCTACGTGGAAAAAAATATCATTGTTTCTTATGTTGTGAGGAAGTAAAATAGTGACTTTCCCCCCACAGAAGTCCCCCTAAGTATTTTGTATACCAAATATATTTAATATGATATTATACATTGTTCATAAAACATTTTAAATACATACAAAGTACATTTAGTGAAGTTAAAATTTTAAAATTTCATAAATATTTACCTTTCACTAGAAGACATTTTTTTTCTTCCTTATTTTTTTGCAAGGGACGTCTGGCTAATTTGGCGAGTGTTTCATTTTTATTGAATGACTCCCAAGTTAGGGCATATATATATATATATATATAAAAGAATAGCCTCTCCCAAGCAAAGACTTTCCAAGTTTTGAAAAAAAATACACACACACACACACACGTGTACACAAAGACATTCTACATAATTAGTTAAAAAAAAGAGGAATTCCCTAAGTCGAGCTTGTTCATAAAGTAATTAACCTCTATATATAATATATGTAATATGATATATATATATATAGAGAGAGAGAGAGAGAGAGAGAGGGAGAGTGCCCTAAATAAATTAGGACCTCTTAATATATACAAGGGCAACCCAAATTAAATATTACAAAAATAAAATAAAATTGTGAAGTTGGCCAATTTGACTGCCAGTGGCGGAATTTAACTAGATGTGGCTAGGTGATATGGCCAAACCAATAGGTCGGATGCAATCACTAGCGGTCAAATCGACTACTGGTGTAAAAAAAATCTATTCTTCCGGTATCTATGAACTGTTATACTTTGTGTCGTCCTTATAATTAGATATCCTAGATTAATTAATATCATAGCTTAGGCAAATGCCCCTCATGTATGTATTGGAAGCTCATATTAGAAGTGCTCATCGGGCAAGTCAAGTCAAGTTTTGCAGAGCTCAAGTACGACTCTTTTAATTTCAAATTCGAGTCGAACTAATAAGTACATGAGTTGATTCGAGTTTAAGTTAATTTAATTTATAAATCATACTAAAATTTAAAATATAATTAAAATATCTCAACTTTGATATAATTATACATAAAAGATAATTTAATTATACATAAATTCATTTATGTTTTTTATCATATGATGATATTTTATAATTAATTTATATTTTTATGAAAAAAATTAAGATAAATGTGGAAAAAAATCTTATTCCTTATATAAAATATCAAGCTTTGAGTCGAGCTGAGTGTAATAGGTATAAGCCCAGGCCCGACTCATTTAATATCAAGTTAAGCTTCAAAATAATTTTTTTTCCTAGTTGGGAAGAATATGTAATGGGCCAAATCCATGGAATTCTTTTCGCCTGGCAATAGTGGGCCTTATAAATAGGCGTTAAAATTCTTGTGTATGTTGGGCCCTTTGGTTTTATCCCTCACATTGGGCTCTCTTGTTTAATTTGCTGGGGCCTTTGATATAGTTTTCCCCCCTTGTTCGAGAATATCGTCCTTGTAGAGTTTGCCCGAGGCCCAAAGAGGTCATCACAAAGCCACAAGAAGTTATTTTATTTAAAACATTGTTTTATTTAATTAATTGCCCCTATAATTGGCAACTCAATTTATCACACTAATATTTATCTGGGCCCGATAATTAAAACTCGCTATAGAGAAAGAAATGATCATGAAATTCTGTCGGAGTACTATGCTATGAAAGACAAATGTAACTCATTCCCATTGATGATCTCTAAAATTAGAACTTGCATTGCAAATATGTAGTTTAGTTTAGAGCTTTCTCAAAACCCATATTATTGTGATTCCACATGCTATACATTACTTGCTTAGATATGATAGCGAGTAAGTGTGCATTTGGACTTGTGGTTGATCACGCTTGTAAAGAGTGAAGATGTGGCTAAACAACATTATGAGGAGCCAACAAGGGGGCCGCGCATGGCAGCTAGAGGGCATAATTCGATTCGATGGTTCCTTTCTACAGCGCTCTTCAATCTTGATTTCATGATCAGCGTATTTGGTGAGAGCCACGAGATCATATATAAGGTATGGTAGCGTAATTTTTGATGACTTCCGATGGCAAAAACATATGCAAACTTTTGATTAAGAAATGCTCCGTGAGCATGACAATGGCCTGACGCTTGAACGTAAGATCGGTACTACTTTGCACGGTTGATGTATAATACATTCAGATCAGATGATAAGTAGATATTCAAATGCATTTTTGGAATGTTTTTAAAAGAAATGAAGCTTCGGTTATAACAGTGATCTTGAGTGGAAAGATACCTAAATTTTCAGCATATATCACTTGTCCGTTCCGTTCGTCTGTCTTTTAATGGACATCATTTGCCCATGTCAACTGCCAAGCCCAAAATGATACACATGATAGATACGGTGTACCTTGTCCGACCAAAATTGTGTATTTTTGTTCGAATAAAATTAGTAAACACTTGTAGGGCGTTTGATTCCGAATTGGTGGATCCAAATAAACTAAACCAGATACATGCTACTCCTTGATACCTTTCTCGATCAGCCGCGAACATGATTCGGTCAGACCGCCTATCCTCACCTGTCCGAATAAATCATCAATAGTTCAATACCTGCTATCGAAATTCAAAAAGGACAGGCGGAATTTGGTGACCGTATATAAATTTCTGGTCTCCCTCCCATTTTTTGTTCGTCTTCTCTCCCACCACCACCACCACTCTCGACTCTCCATCTCCAATGGCGGCCAAGGTCTACATCCTGTACGTTCTTCACTTTCTCTTACTCTCTCGGGTCGTCGACATTCCCGGCACTCAACTCAATTGGATGATCCGATCTTGAACTGACTTGTTGTTGTATACGTGCCTGTGTGCTTTTCTTGGATTTGGCGATTCATTTTTGTTATTTGGATCTGCGGGTTGTTCCGGCATGTACAGGATTGAATGGGGCTTTTTTGTACCGGCGTTGGCAGAGTAGGTGTTTTCGGTGGATCGCAGGGGATGAATCGCAATCAGGACGTGTTCGGTTCAAGTTGCATTTTTCTTCTTCTTTGTTCGTCCGTTCAGTGAATGAATTTGAGTATTGGCTTGAATTGTGTTTGAGGGTTTTTAAAAAAAAAATAATTTGGAATATTTTGTTATTATTGTCATTGTTTCCCTGTTCAAGAAATAATTAGGCAGGTTCTAAGTAGGATTTAGATTATGACTTAATGACTAGTTTTGAGTTTAACCTGTTGGTTCCACGAATTAAAAGAAAATTTCACATTTGATTATAATGTGAAACATTTCTTGATTGTGCCTAATCACTAAAACTGAATCTATTTAATTCCATCTTATACATTTACACAATTCACGTTTTTTCAAATCTGTAATTGTCTTGATGAGTTGTGGCTCTAATATCAGCATTGACTTTCTTCTTCATTATTATTTAGGGTTCATTTATAATTTGTTTTTTCTTCACAAATGCATTTTGTACTTTTTATGTTAACAACTTTGCGTGTTTTATCTCTTTTGGTTGGCATGAAAATGAAAGTAGTTATATTCAATGCATTTTATATAAAAAGTAATACTGGGTTGATTACTTTGTGTACAAATTAAGTATGATTACATTTAAATGGGAGCAGAAAATAATCATGATTAACTCTAAGTGGATTGCGCACGTGCTCTTCCATGTATAATACTCAAGAGATAAGAAAAAAGGAGAATTTTTTTTTACAAGGTGACCCATATGGAGGTAATCATGATTAATTTGAACAATAAACGCATTGATCTTGTACTAATTTATCCATGGAATATATATATATATATATATATATATATATATATATAGTAAGGTTGGCCATTTAAAATCTTCACATCATTTATATTTCTTTCATGCCAACCAAACAAACCCTAAGTGTTCTTTCGGGTGATGACTGGTTTAATGCAATGTGTTTTATGATCTTAATATTTACTTTTTTCACCACTTTATTTTTTTTGCTTGTGTTTTTAGGTATTCAAATCTAGCAAATTACGGATATCTGATTACACTCTTGCTTGCTTAGAGAAAATTGTTTCTATCTTTTGACCTTTTTATTCCAAATTCTTTTCCATTCTTCTCAACCTTTGCACTTGTCATAACGTTAATATAAGATTTCTTTTGAATCTGGTTGGTTACTGTATGTTGTATTATACCTTTTATGTTTATTTTTATACCCAGCTCTGTTTGCCATTTAATTGACTATGCCCTTGCTATAAATGCTTTTGCAGTCAATTTATCTCTTGGATAATAAGTGGTGTTGATCAAGTACATTTTCATGTCTTACATGTTTGTCAGTACTCAGGAAATAGAATTTTTTATTTTTCATGTTCCAGTTTAAATTGGGTATTTGTTGCAGGTTTGTTGTTGTGTTGGACTGCTTGCTTTTTAATTACCGGTTCTTGTGCACTAATTGCTCTTCTTTTTCACACTCTTTTCTCCTCGGCAATACTTTGTAATTTACTCTGATAGATGATATGGTTTGTGTTCGTGCAGTTTCTGTATGTTTTAAAGGGAGATTTTGGCTATTGAACCTTAACATTTCTTATATATGTTAGAGTTCGTGAGCTTTTTTTAAAAATTTTTTAGGGGATATTTGAATCTTTCTGTTTAGATACTGTTTGAAACTTATGCATTACCTTATAAAGTTACATTAAATGGCAAGATCAATATACCAACACATCAAGTGTATTAAGCTGACTTTTCTGTATTGTTTTACCAATCTATCATTTGTGATTCTTTTAGATATTATTCAATGTATGGTCATGTTGAGAAACTAGCAGAAGAGATTAAGAAAGGTGCTTCATCAGTGGAAGGGGTGGAAGCTAAACTGTGGCAGGTAATATTGTCGTTTATCAAATTGTACTGATGACTTTTTGCTTAAGTTTTGTAAATTACTGGAAGTTGTTGGATCTTCGATCTTGTTAATCTTGTGCGTGGTTAAATCCACTTGCCTGATCTGGATTAACCTAACTTAGGCATGCATTAAGGGACCGGAATGCAGATTTAGTAATTAATGAGGTTTGGACAGGTCCCAGAGACTCTTCCTGATGAGGTTCTCGCGAAGATGAGTGCCCCTCCCAAGAGTGATGTTCCAATTATAACGCCAAATGACCTTGCTGAGGCTGATGGTCTTCTCTTTGGGTTTCCCACCCGATTTGGTATGATGGCCGCCCAATTTAAAGCGTTTATGGATGCAACTGGAGGCTTGTGGAGGACTCAGCAGTTGGCTGGTAAACCAGCTGGGATTTTTTATAGTACTGGCTCACAGGGAGGTGGTCAAGAGACTACTCCGTAAGTTCTTTAAAGCGGACTTAGACTAACGAACTTTGTCAATCTAGTGTGATTATGAGTTGGTGACTCGCACTTTGTGAACTATAATTGTGAATATTTGTGCAGTCTGACAGCAATAACCCAGCTGGTTCACCATGGTATGATTTTTGTGCCCATTGGTTATACATTTGGGGCTGGCATGTTTGAGATGGAGAAGGTGAAAGGTGGCAGTCCCTATGGCGCTGGCACATTTGCTGGAGATGGCTCACGGTTTCCGTCGGAGCTTGAACTGGAGCAGGCTTTCCACCAAGGAAAGTATTTTTCTGGCATTGTCAAGAAGCTTAAGGGAGGTTCTTGATTTGGTGAATATGAACTGCTTGCCTTGTTTGGATATACATCTTACAAAAAAAAAAAAAAACAATTTGGTCGCTTCAGTTTCGGTTTCTGTGACTGCTAAACAATCGGTCCTTCTTAGGCCTGAGGCGATTCTAATTCTTATGTGTTGAAACTTGTGTTTTGTTCAGATCCACCTTTGTCGTTTGATCTTCTACAGTCTACACCACTTATATCCAAAGTCATTAATCCGCTTTTAATTGCTTTTCGTTTTCATCGGAGAGCATGTGATGGAATAAATGAAAGAATATACATGCTGAGGGAGGAGGCCTACGAATGCAGACGGGGATGCACTTTGGAACAACTGTTGCAGGTTCTTTGTTATAACATAACACGAATAGAAAAATTGATGGAGATGTCCAAAATTTTGACCCTCCAAATGACCTTCACAAGTCTTGTAGATCCACCCGAATTGTAAGGTGACATTAACACAGAGCTTTAAAAGAACTGGAATTGTTGTTTCTCCAATAACAAGATTGTCCTTTCCATAGACAAGTAATTATTAAAGAAGAAGAAGCGTCAAAGGCAAAGGGGGGCGTTCTTTTGCTGCCAATGGATCCCAGCCAGAGTGGCCATCCAGTGAAATGCACAAAAGCATGACGATGGGTCTGCATCACATTCCTCTTCCCATTCCGAATAATCAAAGAAAGGAGAACAGTATGAGAGGGCATGGACCAGTTTCTGGCCTCCCACTACATCAAAAACAATGTAAACAAATTAAAAAGTTGCGATTCCTGAATCCACGCCCTCCACAAAATCCCCCAAGCTAGCCAGCCCCGGAAACCAATTATTCCTTTTTCATATCACAAAAGTTGGAGCCCGGCAGCCCCTGTACATATAATCAAAGAGGAACAAAAACTTCCCCATCATTCCCTCGTCCCCTTTATGCTTGTACAAGTTATTACGAGTAAACAACAAATTCATCAATCTAAACTAATTCCCAGCTTTATCTTCTAAATTTAGCTCCTGCTGTCCTTGCTCTGTATACCAATATGTAGCACTAAACAGTACAAATTTCCCGATTCCCCTTATATTCTATCTCTCTGTAATATATAATCCAATCATCTCGTCATTGCACAAGTGTCAGTACTTGGTTTTGTTCTTCCTTCGATCCCATACAGACTGGCCGCCATCATCAGATGCCATGAGAGGGGTATCTCTCTTTAGTTGCTATCTTCTTTTTCTTTTGATCCTACCATGCACTATATACTTGATTAGATCACCTTTGGTACAATTCTCTTTTTGCACAAGGGGAGGAATCAGTTCTTCCCCTGGAAAGCCTCAATATGTGTCGCCATCTACCTGAACGTTCCTCCAAAGGTTGGGGTCCAGAAGTCGGCCGTCGTCTCGTTTGTGACGGAGAAGGTGCTGGATATTGGTACCAGGCAAAGCCCCCGGCTCCTTAGATCTTGCTTTCTTCCTTCACCACCACCTTCCTTTGTTGATACCTCTACGCTTATCTGCAACAAACAACCATACATACATGCAGCCAAACGATCGAGTTAATTCTTAGTTAATTTGGTGCATCACTAGTAAAATTAGTAACTACAACAAAATCTACGTTATCCCAATTATATTCAATGCTGTTTTGAGAGATATGTACCTGCTGCTGTTGCATGGGAGCTCCCGTACTGTTCTTCATATATGGAGTGCTCAAAACCTGAGTTTCACATGAAAAATATCAAATTAGCTTGCTTGTTATCATCAAATATTTCAATTAATTATGCGGATAAAGTTAGCTTACGCTGACTTGTTCATGGAGGAATTTGATGTACTCGATGGCCTCGTAAAGAACAGATGCCGTATCAGTCTGCATTTTTACAAATAATTAGTGGTGACTTTAGCCAAAATTTGTTAGAAACAGTGGGATTCGAGAACTAAATTAGTAAAGGTGAAATGGTGAGCTGCCCACCTTTCCAAAAGGTGAAACTAGTTGTTGAAGTGCAGTGATTCTGTCTCCTAATTTTTCTTTCCGTACCTGTAAAGGGATAGCTTCAAATTTTTATCAACATCCCCCCATTTCTGCAGGTCATGACAATCCATCTCTCTTTCAAGAGTAACAAAATCTTTCTCACCTTAAAAGTTGGCAATGGCGACGGTGTTTCCACTCGAGGTTTTTTGAACGACCCTTCACCAGTACTACTGCTTTCTTTCTTTACCATGGAGGAGGATGAATCCCGAATTTCTTCCGCATTTCTCTGGAACGTATGTCCATTAATGTTACATGAGATTAATGAGCATGGTCAATTGATCCACCAAGCTAAAGGATTTAGAGCACCAACAATCTATAATTTTACCTTGGTAGTAGCTGCAAGATGACTACTGGTTTTCTCTTCACAAACCGGCGTGAGGAACTGAGGTTGAGGTGATGAGTACAAGCTCGTCTTGTCGTTGGTCATGGCGGCTGCTGTTGCTGCTGATGGAATCCAGAAACTAGGACTGGTGTTGGAGAGGTGCAATTGATTGCTCGGTTGTTGCTTCCCCGGGGGAGTTTGAGTTTGAAGAAAGTGAGGAACCTTAGGCGGCCAAGCCTGGTGGACTTCGTTGGAGTTGATGCGATTATAATTTGGAGAACTCGAATAGCTCATTGGAGCAGATTGATTATCAAAAGAGGTTTGGTGGGTCGTCAGAGAATTAGGCTCGTATAATCCTTGAAGCAAAGTTGATGAGTATCCGTAGTTGGTAGAGGTCATGGAGTTGTACGAATTCAATGTTATGTTCTGCGTCGTCACCGTGCAGTCGCCGGAGTTCGATGAGATAATTCTCTGCTGATCGAAAGCAAAAGCTTGGCTAACTGCCGGCTTGAATGGCATGTTCAAAGCGTTAACTTCCACCGTAGAAAACCCGCAGCTTTGGTTCCAATTCTTCTGATTATGATCTGTATGATCTTGGTCCTCCCCTTGTAGCATGGCTTGGAAGTTATTTTCTCCTCTCTCCCCATTTCTGCTGCATAAGATCATATATTGTAATTGTGACAGTAATGATTTAAAAAGATCATGCATTCAAAGACTCCATTCTTTTATCTTTTCCGGTGAATAAAGCAGATATTCTAAACAAACAAACACTTTACTGTCTTCCATTCATAAACATAAAGATCAAAGATTACGCTTGAAGATATAAAAAAAGAGAAAAATCTCAAGGAGATTGCACTCACGACGTTAGAGCATGGCTCCAATCGATGGTGGGAGACGAGAGGCCGATCAAACGGGTCATTGACTGGTCTAGCTGTGAGTCCACGAGCACGTTGCCATCCACGGCCGAATCAGATTCCGACGACCCTCGGCCATCATAAGAGGCGCGGGGCATGTTGAGAGCATCGGCAGGCATCGACGACGACGACCAGGCGAAGCTGCCCATCTCGGTAGTGAGGCTGGTGGAGCAAGGGGAAGAGGTGGCGACCGTGAAGGGGTTGCGAGAGGTGCACCACCAATTGCTGCTGCATATTCCGGTCTGGAAGCTGCCTTGGTTGGCCATGGCCTCTAGCGGGAAAGTTTGTTGAGCTTGTGATGATAATATTGTCAGATTCTGGGCGGAGATGGATAAACGTTAGCGTTTGTTTTTCTTCACCTTGTGCCTGGCTATGGTGTGTGGTCGGGTAAAAGCATATAATGAAATGGTTTATATAGGCGAAGCCCTTTTAATTTTTAGCCTTGTGTAGGGTTCTGGAAGAAGCTCCTGGTTCAATGACCTCAAGTGGATGACAATATTTCTGTTCTCTCTTCATCAGGCAACTTGTACATATATTTGTTTTGATTTATACTAAAAGTTGGATTATATATTATCATGTTTAAATAAGCTATCAGTTTGCAGTTTCTTTATTAAAAGAAATTCCTTCCTTTGTCATCGTCTTGTTTTTTATTTTTATTTTCTGTATACTAACTTTAGTTGTATGTTCATATGGTGGCAAGGCAGTTTAATAGGTGGTTTAATTTAATTTCTTTAAGGATAGATAAAACAAATGATCAAAATTTGTTAATTTGAAGCACTGCTCTAGCAAAATCAGTTGTAACCCAGCTTATTACCTTTGGTTGAATTTACAAAAGGATTAATCCTTATTGTAAGGTAACCACTTAGGTAAAAGTTAAGCCAGACTAGGTAAGGGTAATTAATATATCTTGCAATATCCTTTGTAGTTATTCTGGTAATTGTCATCAATATTTGTTTCTGTTATGATTATTGACTATCTTTGCAGCTTAGGGATAAAGCATTATGATTAAACTTGCAAGTTGTTTCAAATACCTGCTATCTCGAAGAAGACGAAGCCAGTTTTTGCTGGGCAGATGTAATAGGAGGAAGACTGTTAAGGCGGGGCAGATCGACCTAATTTGGCTCTGTTTTGGAAGGGTAGGACTCACATTGGCAGGGGGCTAATTTGAATAAATATATATACAATTAATTACTCAAATTAAATTAGGTCAAACCAACTTTATTGCATTTACCATAGGGAAAAGAAAATTGAAAAGAACTTTATAAACTTCTTATAAAAAAAAATTTAGCATCATGTTTACATCAGACAAGGAAAAATACAAACTATCCCACTTCAGAGGTCGAAAGGCTTGGCAAATTGAGCTTTTCCTGTGTGCATACACACACAGATATATATATATATATATATAT
>JAVDBV010001971.1:0-16009 GCA_032619315.1 Piper longum
CCAAAATCGGATCGGCACGGCACCGATCCGACTTAAATCGGCCGAGTCCGATCCGACTCGGCCGATTTATGCAACTATTTCTCTAGTCAGTTTGTGTAGTAAAAAAAATTAAAGAATTCGGATATAAGAGAGGAAAATATTTTTTTAAAAAAATTCAGTTTTCTTAGAAAGAAGTGAAAATTTATTTAGTATCATTCTAACTTCCTCTCATTTTCTTGTATTTTTTTTAAAAAAAGGGTTGTAAAAGATTTTTCTTTATGATCAAAAATAGATTTTTTTTAATATATTTTCTTGCAAATCAAACAAATAAGCCTAGTTAAAAAAGGTACTTTTCTCCCATATTTTATTTCTCTTTCTCTCAATCCAAATAGACCAAATATTTATAATATTTTTATAATTTGTATATGACTTTATTATAATAAGATTTATATATTAAAAAAACAAATAAACATTTTAAATAACATATTATTAATATTTTTGAAAAGATCACTGTTCATTAAGAAAATTGTAAAATACAATAGCTGGCGAGATTGTTAGTGATCTGATCGCTGGTATCTATGTAGTGATATGATCGGATAGCCTGGGGGAGGCTGTAGGAAAATTACCTTGCATTCACCCTGATCTCGATCGTTAGATATAATCTAACAGTCCATATCTCTTGTTTTTTTTAAAAAAATTCCCCCACCTCCTTCACAATACCGTCTAAGCCACCACTGTTACTGTGCTCATCGGCCAATGCCCTCATCTGCATTGTCGAAGACCTCCGCCATGCCCACGCTCAATGCACTATGCTGCATGGACAGCAGTGGGAAGGAGGGGGGAGGTTTTTTTTTTTAAGAAAAGAGATTTGGACTTTAAGATCATATTCGACGGCTTAGATCGGTGGTGACTACAGTCGTCTCAAGTTATCCAATCCCTATATAGGATTGGATAGCTTGAGGGTGATTTCACGAAAATATTTTTATCATGATAATTTTACAACTTAAACCTATTACTCTAAAAATGAGTTCCTCGTAAGACAAATCTAAAAGTGTTTAAAAATTCAAACCTTTCATTGTGATGCCCCCATACATTCTAGGTCGGGCCAAATTGGTAGTGACAAATAGCTTATGTAAAAATAAAATATAAAATCTCTTCACAAAATTATTTTTTCCTTTTATCTTATATTTTTTATGATAAATTTTGTCGTAATAAAATTTCTAATAGGGTCACTTGGTGGATGTATGACAACTTACCATAAAATATACTGTAAAAATGGCTAAAGTTCTTAGACGGGGAAAAACAATTTTTTTTTTATGAATTACCAAATATAAATTTCGTTTCATAAATTTTTCATTTCTTTTATACTAACTAAATGAAACCTTAGTAGCAAATATTCGCAATAGCATTTTGTAATACATGTTAACGAAAAGCTTTTAGGGGAATGATTAACTACCAATTGGTGAGGAGGTTAGAGTTCCAATATTGATAATTATTGTATCTACTTATCTTTATAAAATATTTATGAATAATATTTTATGTTTATTAAAAATATATTGAGACATCCGTGACAAAATTGCCACAAAGCATATACAATTTGTCACGAGCACCCGTGTCAAAATGTTTGTCTGACTTGATAAAACCTCTGATATAGAATGACCTAGAAAAAAGCTCATTTCAAAGTATTCTATTGAAACCTTGTTCACTGTGACATTTTTTTTCCTTTTTTTATAAATATAATACCACTGGTTAGATTAGATGCCCCTGTATGATTAAGTCAGTTATACTGAGTTAAGCTAATTATTTTCTCCTGTTCGTATTCGTAATATATATGATATTTTTTTCCATGAAAAAATATATGCATAGTTTCGAGTAACTATTTATTAAAATTTTAAGCCGTCATAGGATACACATTGACGTTATTAATTATTCTTAGACTATTATAGTCTTATATTTATTACTAGAAGAAAAAAGACAATATTGCCATTTTATTAATTTCGAAGCCTTATTTCCGACACAAAGAATTTGTATAGGCTTTTTCGTCCCTAAAAACTGTAGAGTATGATGGGAATAAGGCCACTAGGGTAAAGGGGTGAAGAGCATTAATAACATATATATAAATTTTATAAGAAGACTTTGATACAAGAATATAACTTGTTTATACCAGGAATTTGATAATTTGTAATTAGAAGATCATCAGACTTACCGGTGAATTTGTGTAAGCTTATTCCACCTGAAAAACCATAGATTATAGTCGAATTATCAAATTTACATTAAGCGCATGTTTAATATTCTTAAATTAATTTCATTTTTAGATATTTATTATATCCAATTCGATTCGATCAAGCACATGTTTAATATTCCTAAATTAAACTTCCACACAATTCAAACTAGTTTTTCACTCTAGTTAATATCAAAATTCACAAAAATAATACCCATTAATCGGATTGGAGCGCAAGTTGATATTTTGCTTGCTCCGAATTTTTTAAGTTAATATTTGTATTGATAAATAATTCATAATGAGCAAACTAATGAACTCATTAGGGCGCCTAGTTAGCCCTTATTAAAACCGTTTTTCTTTTCACACCATACCTTTTACCCAATTAAAAGCTACCAAATGTTCATCTTCTTAAAAACATTAAAATATATATTTTTTATTTTCATGTAAATTTCTATACATGCAACCCAATGCAACCCAATGAATGATCAATTTAATACAGTACGTTGATATCTTCTTCCCCGTGCCCACTCAGAACCAAAAGAAACCATATCATCTGTACAAATGCACATCGATGCCTTTAACTTGCTTAAAAGCATACAAATACTACTATTACATAGAGTACCCATGCAAACACTACTAAGTAGTTTCGCTATACTTCGAAGGCAATAACTAGTCACAGGCCTCAACCCACAAACCCAATATTTTTATCTCCATTTGTAGAAGCCAAATATTCAATTATTCATTCAGGAACATCAAGTTTAACAAGGGGCCTCTTTAGGCAGTAGAAGCCAAAGCAAATCCAGATGAAGTCCAATTTATGGAAGGCCACTTAATGGTAACCATGCAACAACTCCCTTGCTACAAGACAAACTCTACGGTAACAAGAAAGCGTTCACAAGATCATGAAAGAGGCGGCAATTTAAAGCTTTGTGATGTTACTAGCTCTTCGGAAGCTATAGACAAGTAAGGATGGGGAGGATGATGATGAGAGAGTGTGTGTGACAGAGTATCTCTGCAAGTCCTGTGAAGGAAAAGTTGGCACCAGTTAGGCTAGGCATTATAAGCAGTAGCAATTGAAAGCTGGATTTATTGCCTCTCACCCCTTGGTTGCATCAGATGTTGAGATGACCATGTCACCATGCTTATCAATGCTATGTGGTAGTAACAAGAAATTTTCCTATCACTAGAACAGAGAGAAGGAGAGAGATAGATGGGGGCGGGTATCATTCGTACTTAAAACAAGAGTACAAACAAAGTGGCCTACTCTAAACGATGCACAGAATAGCTAGGTCGATTCTCTTGTCTTCTGACCCTCTTACATGAACTGTCCTTCACCTCCTTACTACATCTCTACGTCTGGCTGGCCCGTGTCTCAAAATTTTTGAAAACTAGTTTGGACAGTTCAATATACTTGAACGCATCAAATCAAACAGTTCAATTTTTCAATCTTTTTGACATGTTCATGTAATCTTTTTGACATGTTCCTGTCCCTGTAGAACTGTTAAAAAAGTCATTGACAGAAGCCCCATTTCTCCATCCTTCTTGTGCAAACTTTATGCTAACATAAGTATATATATTGATAAATAAAAAAAATAAAAAATATAAATATAAATATAGATATATATAATACATCATTTTTTATGAGCCATTTTGTTGTTTTAAACATTACATGAACGTATGGATGACAATAACATGAAGTAGGCCAGTGATGGATTGAGGTAGGAGCAGTACTTGCTGGGTATATATTAAATCAACATACAAGAAGAGAAGGATAGGGAGGATCGGAGAATATTTCTTGCTTCATGCAATGAATGTTCTATCCCGAAAAAGATGTATATCAACTTGAAAAGGAAGGGAATCTGTTTGTTTCTTTAATTCGAATTCGGCAAGTCGTTGAGGCAGATTGCAGTTGTTTTCATGTTGAAAAGCTTCCATAGATCAACAACTATTTCATGGATTACATGCGATGCATAACGAAGGTAGTAGATAACAGCACAACTAGAGTGAATGTGTTTGATAATAATGACGAAATTTGGTTACAAAACCTGTTAATGTGTTGTGTAAAGGAGACACTAAATTATGTCAGTCACAGGAATTAACATGCAAATGAAGGAAACATTAATATTTTTCGATGAAGAAGAAAATAGACATGACAAGAATAATACAATCAAGGTCCATTGGACATATGTTTTACAGACATTTTTCAACTCATCAGTTTTGATGATTAAAGATTCATGAACACAAATTAGCAATCCACCAAAATGGAACAATTTGTTAAGCACCATATATTCACCTGACCAGCTTAAAAGTTTGATGTTTTGTATAATTCCTTCTATAAGCTGCCAATTGTTATCATATGCATTTCAACCACTGTCAAACTGATTTAAAAATATAATTCAAATGGCTAAAATCATGGAAGAAAGTAAGTACATAAATTGGAAGAAACTTACAGTAATGGATATGAGTTTCATTTCAACCACTACTAGTTTCTTGACCTCAATTGGAAGCCTGATATTTCTTAAGTGGCTGATTAATATGTAAGAATTAAGGAGATCCATCATGAAAAGAAAAATATGACCATTGGCTAAGGGGCAGATCATAGAATGAATTAATTCTGTAGAAGAAATGATCAAAACAACCAGCATAAATATAGAGAGGACAGAGAATAAATCAAAAGAAAGAAAGATGAATGGCTAATACATGCAGATGCAGATTCATACAAAGATATCCCTCGAAGAAGCAAAGAAGCCATCTCACCATATAACCACTCTGTCTTCCATTATTTTTCAGAGGAAGAAACCTGATTTTTATCTGCCAAAGAGCAAAGCTTTCTGAGAAGAAGATGAAAATAATCAAGGGAAAAATTACCTCTTCCCAAAGTACTGTACCCTAACAGCTCAGAAGGTATACATCCAGATGCTACCATCAACAGGTGAAACTGCCAGCATGATCTGGATGGATATATATCTGCCATATCCGTTCATGCTTAGAACACAAACCCAGATCATGCTGGCAGCTTCAACTGCTATTGGTGCACCACACAGCCAAAACCCATGAAGATCAAAAGAGAAAGAAAACCCAATTTACTCCTCATCACTTTCAGTCCTTCTTTTATGCTTCTCTTCCAATCCAAGGCATGTGAAGGGAAAGGAGAGATCAAGTGGGAATAAATAGAACGGGTGGAGAGGAGAAGAAGACGAGAGAAGACAGGACCAGCCTTCATATTAATTAGCAAGAGGCTAATTAAATTAGATTAGTGGAGAACAATCCCCATTTGTGAATAAGTTTTCACACAGGGAAAAGAAAAAGCTAAACAGTGGTCCCAAAAGGAGTGAAAGGAAACAAATTGAATATTTGTCATTCCCACGCCACCACCATGCAGAGAAGGCAGATGGAAGAGCTCTTTCATCTCTTTCATTACCAGTTTCTCTCTCTAGGCCTCCATGGCCAACCCATGAAACAAGACCAAAAAAAATTGACTCTTGGGGGACCATCTTAGATTACCACTTTGTGCTGCACGAGGCTCACTCCATGTAAGTAAAGAGAAAGGAAAGATAGAAAGGCGTCTAAAACCAAGAAAATCATGTGATGACTGTCTCTTTCTCTATGCTCTTTTTGTGCAGTTCTACGATAAATCATCTATATACGTTTTATAGCCAAACATCCAAAACCAAACCGTTTATCTGTGATCCAACTAGACGTTACATTTGCACATAACATTCACCTTTTTATCTTTCTTGCCCTCATTGCCTCCCTCCACCTGCTTCTATGGTTCTATGCTTTGGCACAAAGTTTGCAGGATTTGAGGTTGGATACAAACAAGTGGAGAGGGGGAAGAACTTGAGCTGCTGAGCATCATTTTGGGTAATATATATTTTTTAGACCTACCATGTGTACCTCTCCAGTGTTTAGGCCTATCTGAAGGCTCACTGATGTCGGATATGCCTTGCATCTTCATGCCAGGGGCACAGCTAGCTCAAACATGAACCATTGGTCAGTTTCATTGTATTTATTCATTCACCATCACTTTTCGAAGTTACTTCTATTAATTGTTGCGGTTGTTGTGGTTATTATTAATTATTATTAGGTCTCACTGTATTTATAATGCATCGTACTAAACTTTTATCCTTTCTTTTGATGCAGATCAATAAATAATAAATATTTTATGTGATATATTTTGATGTTAAGTAGATGTTGATATATTTTAGTCCTAATTTAATCGCCTAATTATGGACTAAACTAAATTATTGTACTTATAAATTAGCTTTATTGATGTGGTTATCTAGTGTATTTAAATAAATTTTTTTATAAAATTTTTGTAAATTACATGATACATTTAATTATAAGCCTTCTTTATAGCAGATTATATTGCCAACAGCATAAAAACTATTGGTTATATTGATCATGGGAATGGTTATACTGTTCATAGGGTTTATGGCGCAATGGGTTTATTTGATAAATGATATTTAAAATCTTATATTGTTGAAAGCATATTTTATTTTTATTATCTTATATATATATTTTACTTTCTAATTAAGATTTATTAATGATTACTAATTTAGATTATTGTTTTGATGATTTAATAATTTACAATACTAAGGTTTTTGTATAGCCAATTATAGCTGTTTTGGTTAACATGTAATTTTTTGACAACTCGTGATGTTCATGTACACTGTTCATTTGATCTTTTTCATAATGTAAATAAACTCACCTAATTTTGAGCATTCCCATACATTAGGATTAAAAATTTGAGCAAGCTATCTTTAAGCGTGCAATCGGTCGAGCCCAAGTGTGTATACATAATTGCGTAGATTGGCATGGTTTAGATTATTAACTCATATGCATGATGCATGTGGCATTTGTTATAATGAATAAAAAGCATTGAGGTTTAAGATGTACCTTTATTAAGATTTAAGATCAGGCATTTAAGATATACCCATAAAAATTTTCGATTTACGTTTCGGAAAAAATGAATTTCAATTTAAGATTGTCCTTCCTTTAGAAGGGTTTTTCATTGCATACTCTTATTATCTACTCTTATATAGATGTATATTACATAAATTATATAATAATAAGGACACTAAAAGTGAGATTCAACCAATAAGAAAATCATATTATTATAATTTATCTTTAATACATAAAAGTGAGATTCAACCAATAAGAAAATCATATTATTATAATTTATCTTTAATAATTAAATTTATTTTGCAAAATTAAAATCTATTTTTAAAATACTAAATTATTATAATTTATCTCACAATATTTTTTTAAGTAATAACCAACACAGCAGTTTAACGTGGGTGAGACATGATTTGAGTGTTCTACAATTTCACAGGACTATATTTAACAATTTTGTAATTGATTTTGACTAACTATTTGGTTTTACAAGCAAATTGAATAATAAAGTTTGGCGGAATGAACGCTCAAGAGAACCCAGGACACATAAAATGCAAGGAACATGAGCCTCGAGAATCTAACTTGTTCATTCATGAGTTTAACACTATCAAGGTGTACCTGAGCTCCTGCAGTTTCAAGCAAAGCAAGGATATTTAAATAAATAGTGAGTGAGATTTTATAGCTCTCAAGAAAATTTGTTTGGTGGCACTTATTTTTAAAAAAATAAAATGTGAAAAACGAATTGCTTTTTTTATTAAAAAGATAGAGCAGTTAGATTTAACACACTTGGTAACGCAAAATTTCCGCAAAATTAGCGTCTAAAACCAAGTCCACGTTATTAAAAGAACATAAGCATAGAACTCGAGAGACAGACCAGGTCGTTGCTACCAACTCAAATAAGGAAATATTCCCTTTAACAATTCTGCAAACTGAAGATATTTTCGAAAACTTCACAACTCTTCACAAACAGCTTTCCCCTAAATACGCCCTCAACATTCAACATTGGTGTTGAGCACTATTTGGCTGTTAACAGAAAAACCGATCAATCAAAACCCATTTCAATGACGGATTAATACAGTGCTACTTTGGCTTTGATTGTGATTCAATTTTACCCAACATTCTAAATGAGGGAACCAATCTAATTCGTTATTTTGGTTTGATTACTGTTTGTATTTCGGTTACTTAACAAGGTAACTTGGACTTGTTTAGGGCACGGTTTAGTTTTGACGGTGATAACTAACAGACCTAGTTTGTTTCTTATTGATCCATCAAATCATGGAGTACTTGTACAAGTTAGGCCTGAATGCCATATATATTTATAACGTTGTACAATTTCTACTTTTTAATTTCGTACAAAATTGCACCTAGGATGCCTGCTTTCATTTAAAAAAAAAACATTAAAAAAACAAGTCTCCACGAGTAGAGAATAAAGATATCATCATAGTGATCGTATACTTGCCTATCTAATATCAGAGGAAAATCTGTATACAAGTGACAACAATGGAATTCATTTGAGGGATACACAAGATTTCCTAGTTTTGACAGAAGTCTGCAACTCTTGCAAACAAACATAGTTTCATCAACAAAAAATGGTGCCCTGTCTATGAGAATACTGCATTGTAAACGTGCACAAAACCAAATTGTATGAAGCTCTGGTGTATATAAATGAAATATTTATTCTGGGTCATGGATCAAAGATCTTAGTTTCCACTCCTTCGAAGGAATAGAAACTTGAGCAAATAAAAAAGCTGTTGCAAAACAACTGGCAGCTGGCCTCACATCAAAAGGCTTTGATTGAGAGTTTCTTCTTTTTGGTTTTTTCAACAAGAACAGAAGCAAATAGTAACTGATATACAGACATGTGGCACCAATAATGGCTACTTCAAGTGACAACATTAATTAGTTCATGACTTGTAAAAATTCACTATTGAAGAAAAATGGGAAATATAGCAAAAATATAGGAATATCCACTTATATTACCATATGAAAATATATCATATTAGAGAACGAAGATACGAAGAGGAATGAGTACCAATCATCAATACATTCAAAAAGAAAAGAACGTAAAAATTTTGAACGTAGAAATGACATGTCTTGAGCTCAACATGAAACACTATTGACAAAAATAATATTTTTAGCATCTCATCAGTATAAAATTAATTATTGGAATTCTGCAACCTTTAAACCCATGAGATGAAAGGCTGGAAAAAGCAGCTCCTAGTCCATAGACACAAAAAGGACTATATAAGAATGTCTAGGAATATTTTATTGCTAGCAGGAATGTGGGCACATGAGGAGCACGTAACAGGAGAATCTACTTACTGAGACTTGTGATATTTCTGACGTTCTTCACCAGATGGGGCAGATCTGATACAGGTCTTGGTGTAAGATGACAATCAATATAATATGTGCCAAAGGGAAGAAGTGAGGCTGTCACAGCATGACCTAGCAAGCCTTCCATAGTCAATTTCATGTTTCTTTCTTACACTGGCCACAGAAGTTGAGCTAGATCATGCTGGCAGCTTCACTTGTTCCCTTAGACACCACTTCCAACTCTTTCACCTTGCCGTGAGTAGAACCAGTAGAAGATAAAATATTGATGAAAAGGAAGAAACCCATTTGTAAAATAACGAAATTGTTTATATAAACATGTTCTTCTCTCAAGAAATATGCCAAGAAGCTTGTGATTATTGTTAAGTTAAAAGCTACTGCAAGTGAAAAAAACCATAGGCAAGTCAATTTTTTTAAAAAAAGAAGCCAGCTTACAGCATAAAAAATTACAAAAGTATGAACACCTAAAATGAAGCATTCCTACAGAGAGATTACACAAAAACGGTAAAACCGATATGAAACTGATCAAACCGATCAAACAAGCAAAAAGGAATATTAAACTACCCACATAGATGAAAAGATCAAAGAAGTTATAAACAATGAAAAGAAAACCTTCTTTTACCAAATTGTTGAAAACAATCTCTATAAAACTCAAGGAGGCCAGTGGTATGCAGATGGACACAACCAAGATCCACAAGGCGGGATAACAGCGATGGGGGTAGAACAGTATTAAATAGTGGGGAAGGAGATAGAGACCGGAGAAGGAGAGAGAGGGGTGGAGACAGGTGGGAATAGAGGGGGCCTTAGGAGCAGAAGGCTAAGTTTGGTAGGTCGGCCTTGCAGTTGCAGGGATGGGGGGACAGCACTCATGCTTCTTCTCCTCTGACGACAGATAGGAACAATAACTGTCTTGGACCTTGGTTATGAACAGCATGGACATAATTAATTAATTAGTTAATTATAATTATATGTTAGTGGCAAACAACCTTATTTGCTTTAAAAAGAAAACAAAACCACTGGCGTCCGAGTTTTAACTCGTCGTCGTTAATTCATCGTGGGTGAAAATTTTTTAAATTAAAATATGTATCTTGTTAACCCGTGGATAAAATTTGAACACGAAAATATTTCACTCGGCTTGATTCAGTACAAAAATCAAACGAAATGTATTTGAACTCTGCTCAACTTTGTTGGGGCAATATTTTTAACCCCACTTGGCTCATATAATATTTTTAATGTCAAATTATTCATATAAATTAATAATTTTTATATCATCAGTAATTAATTATATAAAATTATTGCCATTAGTAACATATTATTTAATTATTAACTACTTAGTTAATTGATAGTAGCAAAACTTTAAGTTTATCCCATGTTTTTTTATCTCTAAAACAATATATAGCAAATATAACTTATTAAACTTTTTGATACCAACTCTTTACTTATTAATGACTAGTTGTTTTTTAATAATTCATAAATATAGTATTTAAAAATTACTTATTAATGAATACTCAGTTCTACTTACTATTAATGTTAAAACTTACAACTTACCGGGTATAATCAAGTCAAGATATTTTGAGAGATGTTGGTTACTTGAAGAATATATATTCTATTTATTTTAAAATTTTATCACTTTCTAGCAATTGAATAGTGAGCTCAGTTCGGCGTAAGACTGAATTAAACACATACTAAACTTAGCGAGCGAATGGTGAGCTCGAGCTCAAGCTTGGCTAGAAATATATCACTCAGTAATGAAACCAATTTTGAGCAAACTATAATTAAACATGAGCAAAGTAGTGTTCAATAGACTCTTTTACACCCTTATTTATTTGTCACATATTTTCTTATTTCAATTTTGAATTGAATAATAAAAACAATTTGAATTGATTATAAGCTATAAGAAACTAATCTATTTAATATTCTAAATTTGGCTTACTCGTGAACCGAACCAAAATGTTATAGGACACCCGAATAAATTGGTTAACACAAATATAATTTAAAAGGATCTACTCTCAGTGTCTTAACATGAAAGATAAATTTTATCATGCATATATAGAATGCTCGAAACCTAGCATCATTCTACGTGAATGACATGACTCATGCAATTACACTTAAAATCAACTAAGAATGAAAAAATTGATAAATCCTACAAAAAAATGGACATAATGTCCCTTGTCAGTACAATGAGGACCACCCTGTCAAACAATAGAAAATAAACACATATAGCAAACCATGCACGCAATATTTTCATTCATCAGTACAATTCGTTTTCAGTTGAGTCTGGACTCATGTGCTAATTTATATTTCATTTACATGACTAAACTAGGTCTTGACATATTTGTTCATTCTCATTCACATTTAAATTTCAAAAAGTGATCTTGACCTTCTTGTTGTGCATATTCAATATCTAACCATATTCACTAAAACATATATATGTTAATATGTCATCATTAGAAATTTTGCTACTAAAGTAGATATCATATCACATCATATTATCATATACTACATTTCATCACATCATTTTCAATATTATGACATCATAAACAAAGTAACTAAATATTCTATTATTTGAATGTGTATGTATGAGACATCGTTGCTATGTCGTCGAGGCTGTAACATCCATTTCCTAATAATCACACACATGTATAAAAAAAATGTCAGTAACGAGTATTAATGGTCCAAAATAAAACTATATTAAACTCGCAAATGAGAGCTAACTTTCATTTTAAAGAAAATATTTTATATCTTCTGCTAAATTCTTTGACACACATCTACTGAAGAGCCACTGGGAGCAGACCGGATATCATCTTGAGTTGACTGGTTTGCTCATACCTCTCTTGGCATTTTCTCATTTTCATGTTATTTTCTTTCCCTTGGGCCTACCAATATATCTTAAGCCCTTTCCTGTTCTCCACATATCTCCTAGCCATGTACACGAAGGCCAAGTACTCTTAGATAGCCACCTTCAGTACCCTTTGAACCACATGTCCGGGCGTGTGTTGTATTAAACCATACACGTAAACTTCCACGTTTCTCTGGGTGCGAGGAAACTCAAAACACGGAGTTTTCAGGATCTTTCAGAAATGGAACAACGCTCTCACTAATCCAGAGCCCGTTGCGACTGACACGTGCACCTACTCATAGTATGGGCGAGTTAGTTTCACCATCTCTTGTCTTAATGAAATTCAATAAAATTATATATAGGCCTTAGAACGGATTTATATAATAAGTACGAAGGTAACTTGTGGTGGATCTTGTTTTCGAAATCAGAATCAAGCGATCATCGTCGAAAGTTATTAATCCAAAAAACTATCGGCTAAATGACCTGAATTAAGTGGGACCTAATAAAACACCGTTTAACCCATCCTACAATCAGTAAAAATAAATCACACAAAAAAATAATAAAAATCTAGAGACGATTCTTAAACGGATTCGGTAGAAGCTCCAAGCGAGGTCACGCTCCTGCAGCTAGCTCCTACTCCATACCTATACATCACAACTAAATTCTAATGTCCATGTGAGCTAGATAATACATGAATGCGATGAATAGATGCGTATAATCACAAGCATTCAACAAATAAAAAGAACAAACACATCAAGACATGTGACATCATAAAATAACTAAAGTCACTACATAACCTGATCACCATTATGAACTAATCACCTCCCTGCAAATCAAATCATCTATTACTTTCTTCTTCTAATCACATCCCTGAAAATTCAACTCCCTACAATCTCATCCACATTAGAATGAACAATTTGAAAATCCTAACCACAACTAATTCATTGATTATATTGACTACAATATAACTGTTACTATTATCTTTTACCCATGTCAACATGAATAGAATTTAAGTTTATAACATGATCATCACACTTAACACTATAATCAACTTGTACCATTTGGAAAAGAAATTAAACATATCTTCACATTTTCTTATTCTCGACAACTCACAAGTTTTCATCAATTAATCATGCAATGACATCCATGATCATGGAATGGAAATCACGAAATTAAATCATTAATATCATATACCTAATGTCCGTGTTGATGGTGACGACTGGAAGGAGGTTGACCAGAAGGCCTAGTCGGCAGTGTTGCTCATGGCGGCGGTGTGACACAAGTCAGACCCGACTAGGGCATGACGGCTCAGCCCTAGCTAGGATAAGGGGAGGGTGGTGAGGAGGTGCTGGCCAGGAGGAGATGACTCGGCGCGGAGGAAACTGGCTGGTGGCACAACTCGCAGTGGCGGTGGTGACTCAAAACTACCCTAGCTAAGGTAGTGCTGGGGTTGGCTAAGAGAGATAGGGAGGAGAGCGGCTCGGCCTGGGGTGTTAGCTGGTCTTGATGGCGACGATGAGGGAGGCCGGAGGAAAGGGCACCGCGGCGGGACTGCCGCCGATGATGAAGATGAAGGAGCCGAGTCATGTAGGGGTGCAACCGACAAAAAAACTTGGGCGGTTGTGAGGGGTCTGATCCAAGCGGAGGAGGACGGAAATGGGATGGAGAATGTGGTCTAACGGTGAGGGTGAGGTGGGCCATGGCAGTGGTCGGCAACAGCCGAAGAAAAGAGTGGCCGAGGAAGGAAGGAGAGGTGTGGTTAGGGTAGGGGAGGTGAGGGAATAAGTGAAGGAGAGGTAGGAGGACGTCGTGGCGCTAGTGGGATTGGTAGTCGGTGGAGGGGCCAGCGGCACTTCAATGGTGGTCGGCATGGATCGGGAGGAGGGAAGAAGTCGTGGATGACATGGAAGCTTGGGAAAAAAACTCAACATGCATGGGGGTATTTTGTAATTAAAACTTGACTAGCTCCTGACTCGAGTCAATACTAATAAAATAAATACGAAAAAATCAAAATAAAATATAATAAAATCCAATAAAATGAGATACACCTAATAATCGTTTAATAGCATGTTCTAACTCTACCAACCCACCCAAAATACTAACTAACGCATCCTAACTCAGTTAATGACATAAATCTAATTCTACGGTCTATTATATAAAATATAAAAAAATAAACTAGTATATTGTCGTATATTCTGATACCTTATTTTCTTGTTGTGCTACTGACGTTATCATTATATATTTAGGTAAACATGACCTTCATGGATAATAATACATGACTGGCCTTGTCTTAGCACACGAGTTTTGAAACTAACTCGGCTCAAATCGACAGCTGAACCGACCAGTTCACAAATATAAAACCCTAACTTGGATCATGGGTTTTACAATCTATCTTGAAGTGAGGAAGAAAATGATCCTTTGCTGATTGAATCATCTCTACACAACAATAGCATAAGGAAATATTGGCTCATTGAGTACTCAATAGTTCATTCCATGGAGGAAGGGGCTAATATGCCAATTGTACAGGGACTTGCTAACAAGCAAGTAAATGTAGTGATTATGTTTACATTGCTTTGTAATCAGTATGTTTTATTTATGTTATCATTATGACAATAGATGATTAATAGACAATGGAGCATTACCATCATATATTTTTTACTGTGAAGACTAGTTTTTTTATAGTAAAAACATTTTATTTATTTGTTTGATGTAAAAAGGTTGTGGGTAAAGCTCTCCGTCTAGCTATCTATGGTGGTAGATGTCACAAGGTTGATTCTAGAGTAAAATTTTTCTCCCTAAATACTCTCTTATGTTGCATCCCCTAAAAATACCCAACCTTCTCCAAGTTATGCAGTAAAGGATAAACTCTCGAAAGTAAATCCCAAATACTACTCCTAGTACTCAATCATTATCATAAATACTTCCCAAATCTATTTCCCTCTTCAAGTCCCAACACTGGACACTACAAACAACAGCAATCAACCTCAATTGGGGATAATCTCTTACCATTGTTTGCACCTTGTTCGATCACTTGTGCTTGATCACTCGTGCTCGATCACAAACAAGTACACCCAATACAGTGTTCTCGGTTATAAGTACTTCTTACTGATAGGTTGTCCCGTGAACGAAGTAGCAACCCTCCTAGTGTAACACCCCGATTCGGCTCACCCTTGAACCGACCCGGAAATGCTACCGGCGACCGAACCGTTCGATAATCTACTAGATTCGGTTAAGCCGACCCGGATCTACTCTCGACATCTTAAGATGAAGACCACCTATGCCCTCTATTCATTATTCACATCATGGCATTATATCTTAGCATTCAATCATATTATCATGCTTTCACTACTTCACATCAATTCAAATATAATAAAAGTAAAAACAGAATATTAAACATTCAGTCACCGAATACATGTGTGTGCAAAAGACCTTATTGCTCCTCCGTCCAGGCTGGCACTTTCACCTCATAGTCGTCATCTACATATAGTACAAAAACCGTCAGTAACGAGCGTTACCGGTCCGGAAAATAACTAATATCAAACTGGCACAAGAGAGCTAACCCTCCTGTTGAATAAAAATCATATACTTCCTCAAGAACTCTCACAAGGGCACTAACAGGAGCCGTCGCCCTCGAGCGGCAGCATCCCCCATCCATCTTATTCTCTTTCCTTAGTCATCTCATCTATTGCGTCTTGCATCAAATATCATTCTCGTTCATCTCAGCCCTCTACGTCCTCCATATT
>JAVDBV010001972.1:0-17362 GCA_032619315.1 Piper longum
ACCTTGTTGCGCCAAGCAATAGGGCGTGGTACCAAGAACTTGGCCGGGTGTGTGCGAAGGTGGGGTCCGAAGAGGTGCTGTGCAGTGCATCCGCTGGCTGCATAGCGCTGTAGGCTGCTGGTTCCGAGGAGGGAAACACGCCGCACGGGAAAGATTAGGGCGAAAAATAAGACCCTAAATCAGACCTATGACAGTTTGTATATACATGTAGGGGTGCCAAACTTGGCAAAAACATGGCAGCTTTCATTGTCTCTATCACCTGGTCGCCTCTTTCCCTAATTTATAAATTTTGATGTAGGTTTCTAATTATGTCCATCTTTATCATGCTTATTAATCTATGTGTTGGATTGCTCCTGTAAATTCCACTCTAGAATAACCATTTAAAGGGCATTAAAAAACCCCTAATTTCTTAGTGTGTTCGCTATGATGTATGTCTGCTTTAACATGCTCTAAGTTTGTGATTCGTGGTGAGTTATCTAAAAGTGGTTAGTAAAATTTGTAAAAATTATGGACATGCTCACTAATTATCTACTAAAAACCTATAAGTTTTGGATCTAATTAAAAATCATTTATGTGGTTAGTTTAATCTGATTTCCGGAGTGTCAAGGAAAGGAAGGTGAAACTCTAGTTTACTAACTCTGGATTTAAAATAAAAAACCATAGAAAAATGGCAGTAAAATTACATGATTATTTTTCCCACACTTTAGATTGTCTCCTGGTAACTCCACATCAAAATTTGGGAGCATTTGACCTAGTAAATCATGCATTAGGATTTTCCCAAGCCGAATCGGTTCACCCAGCTCCATAAACAGTCTGGCCAATACCTTCCACTCCCATGCCAACTCAGGCTTAAATACTTGGATTTTGGACTCGAAACGTTGCGAAACTCAAGACCACGGTGTTAGTAACCTTTGCCCATTATCCCAGGACCATTTGGAGTCTCCAAGCCTATAAACAACACTTAACAAAATTAGTGTGCGGCATAAGAAGACTGGTCCTAACACCTTAGCCCGACTTTGGTGTGCCTTGTTTACCATGTTGGGCCATGAATGAATACTTGGTAAATTTTTCACCCAACCCTTAGAGTATTAGGCCATTCGAACACCATTTTGCCCATCCAAAAAATCGTCAGGTTCAGTCTAATGAGGTTTAAAACTCAATTAAACAAATAATTAAGTTAATTAAGTATCTTATGTGTTGTGCATATGTGGTGGCTTTGCCTCAATGTGGGTGCCGATGAGATCAGAGTATGATTTGGTTTTATCTCTATGCTATGATACGCAGGGTGAGCTCGTCAATCTAGTATGCAGAGTTCACTCATCAAGGTCCGTAGAACTCTCCCTTTGCTTCATTACTACTTGACTCCCTGGGTGTTGAGCTTAATCGTGTTTTAAATGTAGGGCGACATTGTTGGAATTTTATCAAATCCCTCCAATATTTGGTCATTAGCCATATTTTCTGTAAGTTTATCAAAACTTTAAGGCTAAGATCCCTGGTGGTTTTTGAAAGACAAGATTCAAAAATTATTGTATATAAGTCCCTACCCAAGCCTAATATTTATAAGTATGAGGATTTACAGTTTTACAAATATTAAAGATCTGTACATGTATTATGAATCGTACTAGTACTCCTTCAAACCTTAGGTAGTGCGATATATGTGGGTACTATGTAACACAACACTTTTTTAGAATTTGTAGAACTAACTTAACAAGTGCAATATAGAGGATGTGAAGGCATAATATTATTGTACGAATATGGTATTTTTTCGTGCTTGTGCACCGGCTCTTTTAAATAAGTTATCCTTGCTTATAGCCATGTGAAGCTTTCTAAAATTTTCTAAGTTCCCGTGAGTAATGGAATACCATTTGCCATTATTCCTTTTATCGGTAGTTATTTTGGACCCATAACCAACTTGTTAATTACTGACATTTTATATATATATGTATGTAAGTGAGATCCCGTTGAGTTGGCCGGCCTATGCGCACGGATTGGAGGCTCAGTGATGGTGGTGGGGATCATAGTGTCTTGTGCCATGTATCAAATCCTATTTTTTCTGGATGACTGTATTTGTGGGCATGAGCCCTAAGCCTATTATGAACATGTATGATTTAGGATTGGGTATGATATGCCATTTGTGCATGTGTGTTTAACGCTTTTCTTTTTATATTATTATTACCAATATGGAGCGGATAAACTTTGGGGCGAAGGCTAACCATCTTCTGCAAGGTCTATAAGCTATGGAGTCGTAGAACATGACGAGGAGCAAACCGAGGCATACAAAACTTATTTTGTTGTAGCTGTGTGGGTTGGGAAACATGGGTAGGAGGAGCACATTGTTCATACTGCGCGAAGGACCCACATGAAGACCGGGTGTTAGGATATGATGTCATAACATTCAATGATGCCTTTGTGTTTAACTTTTCTTTACGAGGTATGTGGAACAGGTAACCACGACCCATTATTTACATTATCGTACTCATCCTCATTAAATAATCAAGTTGCCTAATTCAATCACTCAAACTAAGTATTAGAATTGTATCACATAGCACCATAATTCAAATACTCAACCTCTTAATTGCATTGGTGTGTTACCTTCATGTAGTTCACAGTAATCATCGCATTTATAAAATTGCCCTCTTAGTCACAATAAAAAGTGTTGCCTTTGTTGTGGCTTGGAATGTTCATATAGGAACTTTAAGCATAAGATTCGTCCTATGTACTATAACTCGTCATGCATTCTATAAAAACCCAATAAGGTGTCTGTTTTGAGCTTCACAAAGAGTTAAGATCTACTTTTATAAAATTTGTACGCAATAGCCTAATGAGTAGTTTTCTAAATTATAATATAATAATTTAGTTTGACCTTTCGGGCCGAATTGGGGTGTTACAAACTTAAATGTCGAGAATTTCAAAGAGTTTATACCTAAGAGGGACATACTTAGCTATTAGCATTATTATATTTTCCTACAATTCTTAACTAGCTCATCCAAATATAAGATTCTTAGTGCTCCAAAATCTTTCATGCCTCTTCCTCTTGCTTATATCTGCTAAACACAATACACGAAATACCTTTTTTGCATGGTAGCGTTCTTTCTTTTTAGATTTTTTTTATATTCTATGTACATAAAAATTATTTTTTATACAAAAAGTTTAGTCAAAATTAGGGGAATTATTTTATTATTAATGAAAAATTAAAATTTTCATGGGTGCTTGTAACATGCTAATTTTATAAGATTTGAACGCTGATTGAGGTTGCCCAAAAAGATATGGACTAATGCAACTTAAGCTCTGATTTGATTTGAAATTAACCTAAATTCAAAGTAAGTTGGTGGAAGATGGAGAGTAAAAAGTAAAAAAATAACAATGTTGATATATTTAAGCATTCTTTAATACCGTTTAGTGTAAGTAATTGAAAACCCACATCTTCCCCATGTTCATTTTGTTTGAATCATTCAATTCAATCACATTAATGAAGGCCAACATATTTGCGTGGAATTCTTGATGCTATCATATTTCTTATTTTGCGCGTGGAATAAAAGTCCTTCAATTCAATCACATTAATGAAGGTAAACATTTTTGAGTGGAATTATTGATGTTATCATATTTCTTATTTTACGTGTGGAAAAAAAGTCCTTTAATGAAGGTTATAAAGCAGAGCCAATATTCTACCTTCCACAATTGCCTTCGTTTTTCCATTTTCATATCTTTGGCAAACAATACCAATGATGCCTGGTTTCGCTGCTTCACTTCTTCTAATAGCTTGCCTATACTCTTCTCTTATACTAATCAAGGGCCAAGTGCCTGTGTCTGAATGCATATCTTCAGAGAGGGAAGCACTCATCAAATTCAAAAGAGGTCTTGAGGATCCTTTCCAACACCTAGCATCATGGGATGATGAGCCCAACTGCTGCCAGTGGGAAGGACTCACTTGTGACAACAACACTGGTAATGTCATCGAACTGGATATCCACAGCCCATGCAGTATTGACATTATTGCTTACTCCTTTGATCTTCCCGAATATGGTTTGGATGCCAGAGACTATGGTTGCTGGAACCTAAGTGGGCGGCTTGATCCAGCTCTTGCCAAAGCACATCCATTACATTGACCTGAGCTTGAACACATTTGACAGGCTTGCAATCCCAACCTTCCTTGGCTCATTGACGGAGCTTCACCACTTGAACCTGTCTTATGCAGGATTTGGTGGGTTGGTCCCAAAGCAGCTCGGTAATCTCTCTAACCTTCAAGTGTTGGATATCTCATCAATACAATAGGAGTCGTTAATTGAGATGGACCTTCATTGGCTGCCAACCATGTCCTCTCTCAAGCACTTGGAGATGAACAGAATGGACCTCTCTGGAGTAAGTTCTGACTGGATAAGTATTATCAGTGCAATGCCTAATCTTGAGAACTTGCATGCATTTGCTTGTGAAATTCAAAACATTGATCCAAAACCACAAGTTGTCAATTTTACTTCGTTAAGGGTCCTTGATCTAAGCTCCAACAACCTGCCCGGCGCTAGTTTGTTGCAATGGGTGACAAATCTTACTGCACTTGAGTTTCTTGATCTCTCTGGCTGCCTATATGGATATGAGGGAAGAATTTTAAATACTCTGTCCGAGCTTCCCAACTTGCAGGAGCTCATATTTTCACACAATGACCTTAACAAAAATGTGTCAGTTAGTGTTTAGTGGGAGTTGGAGGAAGATAAGAAGTATGGAATTAGTTGTCAACAGTTTGTATGGAGACTTCCCCAATTCCATTGGAAATATAACCTCCTTAGAAGAACTTGTCATGTGGAGTAACAAAATAACAGGCCATCTCACAGAAAAGAAGATACATCACTTGAAGTATTTGTCCTTGTCTGATAACAGTATAGAGGGTATACAAGTTGGAAACACAACAAGTTTAGAGCACATAGAATTAGCACGTAATGGTGTGATCCTTCTCCGAAGTGACATTAGAAATTTGATACATTTGAAGTACTTAGACTTGTCAGATAATAAGATTGTAAGTGCTATCCCAAAAGAGTTGGGGCTTCTTAGCAGCTTGGAGTACCTAGACCTGTCTGGTAATAGTATCATAGGTGGCATTCCACCTGAAATTGGGAACTTGACCAGTCTAAAGATCTTGAACTTTTCACATAACATGATTCATGGAATGATTCCAAAGGAGATCGGAAAGCTGGCTAATCTAAACAGTTTGAATGTGTCATACAACAAAATAAATGGAAGTGTTCCTAGAGAGATTGGGAATCTAGTGAAGCTAGAAAAGATGAACTTGATGCAAAATGAATTGGCAGGTGGGCTTCCAAAGGAAATTGGGAAACTGATTAACTTAGAACAGTTGGATGTGTTAGAGAACAAATTTCATGGAGTTGAACTTGAATGGCTGTGCCCACTCAAAAAGTTGAGGACACTTGATCTAAGGAATTCTAAGCTAACAGGCCCCATACCCCCATGTTTGGGGTACATGTCTTCTCTCTGGGAGTTAGACTTGTCTGGTAATGAATTGAATGGTACTCTTCCATCAACCATAGGGCAACTTTCAAACCTGGAAATTTTTGTTCTCTCTTCAAATATTCTTCATGGTCCTGTTACTGAAGCTCATTTTCAGAATATGAGCAAACTGGCCTGGTTTAGATTGTCATCAAATTTTTTGAAGTTCCAACTTCCACAAAATTGGATACCACCATTTCAGCTTGCTGGGACCTTTTTGAGATCATGCCATATTGGCCCTGCTTTTCCTGCTTGGCTGAAAACTCAGAAGAACATACAAACATTACATATGTCAAATACATCCATAGCTGATAGTATTCCACTTCGGTTTTGGAATTTCACCAGCCATTCTATTGTTACCTTAAACTTTAGTAACAACATGATTAGAGGGCATCTCCCAAATCCATTCCCATCCTTCGCTTCATATGCGGGAATAGATTTGAGTGATAACCTTATTTCCGGCCTTATTCCTCGGCTTTCTGGTGAAGTAGGCTTGCTTGATATATCAGATAATCTTGTTGCTGGATCAATACCGACAAATTTCTGTAATGTTACAGCTTTGAATTGTATAGATATATTTTTGGCTTCTAGAAACAAAATAAATGGTTCTATTCCATCAAGTTTTGGAGAATTTGAAACAAGGCAGGTTCTTGATCTCTCTGATAACAGTTTGAGTGGAAAAATACCATAGAACTTAGGGAAGAGCAAAGGGCTGGAGGTGCTTGATTTGAGTAAAAATCAGCTGTCAGGGGAACTTCAATGGCCTGTGGTTTTACTACAAAACCTCAAAACTCTGCACCTTGAAAAGAACACTTTATCAGGGAAGCTTCCATCTTCATTGAGAAATTGTACTAGTATTGAAACACTTGACATTGGTGAAAACAGATTCCATGGTAATATTCCGAGATGGATTGGGCATAGCCTTCCAGCTCTCCGAGTTCTTCGTTTAAGAAACAACTCGTTTACTGGGCCCTCAGAGTTGTCAAAACTTCAGTCCTTGCATGTTCTTGATTTGGCAGGAAATTTCTTGTCTGGGCCAATTCCCAAAACTATGGGAGGCTTAAGATCTATGAAACTACTGAACAAGAGAAATACCAATTTGATCTATGGGTATTATTACCAAGAAAGAGTCATTGTTTCAATGAAAGGACAGATGCTAGAATATACAAGGACACTTTCTCTTGTTGCAAGTATATTTCTCTTTCAACAATTTATCAGGAGTTATATCTCCTGGATTAACTGATCTATCTGAATTGCTAGTCTTGGATTTGTCTCACAACAGACTATCTGGGAGAATTCCAAACAATGTAGGCCACTTGAGACAACTTCTTTCCTTGGACTTGTCATGGACTAAATTATCAGGTGAAATCCCTCCTAGCATCTCCAATTTGACATATCTAAGTAAATTGAATCTATCTTACAACCAGCTGTCTGGAAGGATTCCAACAGGCCAACAACTTCAAACCTTAGAAGACCCAACAATTTATGTTGGAAACAGCCAACTCTGTGGACAGCAACTTCCAAACAAATGCCCAGGTGAGGATCTACCTGACGGTCCAACACAACCAGTCAATGAAATATCAAAAGGGAAAGACAGCTCAAAGATGTGGTTCTTTGTTAACATGGGAACAGGATATGTGTTTGGATTCTGGGTTTCTTGTGGAGTTTTAACATTCAAAAGTTCTTGGCGGTTCGCATATTTTCGGGTTTTCGACAGCATCACAGATTGGTTGTTTGTGAAGTTAGCACTGACCAAAGCTAAGTTAAAGAGAGAGCTGCGGAGAGATTGAATACAAAGTGTCACATAATTTCTAGTAGTGTTCGTGATATTTATCCTTTACTACCATTTTAATTTCTTTTTGCCATTATTTGTTGTGTGAAATATTAGTGCATGCACAAGTAACACTGGATAATCAATAATCAATCTATTTTCGCTGCGATTAGGGTATGCTCTATCTGTTTTACGTGGGTTTAATATAATATCTTAACTATGCATTGTTTATATGATTGTATAATTGGAATTTAAATATATAAATAAGCAAGATATTCTACCATGCACAACTTCTATCAAAGATAATTTCAATTTTATAGATAAATTCTTGTTAAATAATAAGATCGAATATATAATAATCCAATATCTTAAATATCAATTATGATTATTTTAAAGTTATATCTTAATTAAATAAAAATATAAATTATAATAATTTGATTTATTATTTATTATTTTTATTAAATTTTCAATGGTTAAATCTCTAACTTTTAATGAGGCAACATTGGGTTCGATTTTTATTAATAAGAGAAGATTTGATATCATTATGCCCAAAACCCACATTGGCTTTCAATTTGCCCAAGATACTACAAATACTAGTTGCTACGTACTTCCTCTGCCGGTAATTTAAAAACCTTTTTCGTACTCCAAAATCTCTCCGAGTCAACTCCTTTAATGGTTTTCCGAATGACTCTAATGCATGAGATGCACTTAAATTAACAAGCGTAGAGGCATTGAGCTTTCCCCTCATGTGCTATTATAGATGCATATATTTAAAGAATAGAGACACTATTATTTTATGCGGTTATTTTTTTGACGAAATCATCAAAAAGACTATTCCTAAAAGATATTCTCCAATGATGAGCCTTTATGTTTTCATTTGTTTAGAAGCACATTATCTAGCAATCTTTATAAATGTTTAACTTAGAAGTGGATAATGTACTATTTTATTCTACAAATGATATGAGTTCTTTTAAATTTTATATTTAAAACCGTGTTATATATGGTTCTGAAAATTTAAAAGTGTATCATTGTGTGCCTTCGGCCAACCTCCAACACCTGTTAGTATCCACTCTTGCCTCTATCTGGTCATCTCAACACTGTGCCGGCAATGGTCATGGCCTAGCTGTTGATACCCTGGCTGTCGATGTCCTGAACATGACAATGTGGCCATTGTCAGCCACTCTTGGCCACATCATCATTATCATCATCATTATATTCTTTCATTCAATACTAGAAAAGTGATGAAGACATTGACCCTATATTAAAATGTCTATATATATATATATATATATATATATGAAAACCGATATGTGCGCTAGAGGCAGGAAATTTTTTTGACCCCAAACTTTTATCTGGATAGTCTGATTACAAAAATACCCCAGATCTATTGGTCAAAAATAAATAAATTTTGATCTGACCGTCCGATTACAAAGACGGCCCAAATTCTCGAATCTTGCTTTCTTTTGCGGCGCTCCCTCCTCAAACTGTGCCGTGGTTGAGACACAAGGGTGTGGAAGACAAATGTGCGAAGGTGGTGGTTGATGCACTATCCGATCAAACTGCCATGGAAACTATTGTTAGTGCACAACACGGAATGTTGAAGTTGCAAGAAATAGTCTAGCGAACAAACATTTAAATTATGAAGTTGTATTCATTATTGACATGGACAGCACCGAAGGTAAACTATCCCATCCGTGTCTTTCGATTCCAACATATGGTTAATCCTGCTATAACTATGAATAAAAACCATGAAAATCTTGATCATGTATTGTATCGACAAGAACCTGAAAACTTGAATTGTTGTTTTTCTCTCCAATATCTACTCTATTATTTTTCTGGGATGGTGTTGGACGCAGCTTGCAAAACAGGTAATAATGGGATTGTTACGAACAGCAGCACTCTTTGCTTTGATCCCCATCAAGTTTATTCTAATGGCCATCACTTGCTAATGTTTTATGATGAGCTTCAACCTTGACAAGTGCGCTCAAAGAAATCGAAGTAACCGGCGATTGAGAGAATGGTGGGATTCAATCCCTGTGTGCCATGCTCGAATTGTCTGTGGAAATCCCAGAATACCCATGTTTTACGGCATTTTTTCTTGTTGGAGGGAAATAAAATGACCGCAACCGCCTGTTGCGTGCTAGACTTCTGATAAATCATCTGTATTCCACAACTTCTTAAGTGCCAATAACAAAAAAAATAAATCTATAAATCTGTGCAAGACGTTTGTATGTTTGTTTATCTGGGTAAGATACATTCCCCATGCAAAATTGAAGCAAGAATTCCAGATATAGAGGAAGATTAGATGTAGAACTAATGAAAGTATTGGAAGGGGGATATTGGTGATATATATATTTACAACAAAATAACTCTATATAAACCATGATTCTTACTGTGGTAAGAATTTACTTATAGTAGAAAATTGAAAAAAAAAATTAAGAGGCTATTTATTCTACTCTGTTTGTACATGTTAGTATGGCAGCTTTCATTTGTTCTTTGTCTAAGTATGCCTGCACAATCACCTGAAAGAAGGCAACTGTTAATTTCAGATGGAGAATGTTTACCCACAGCGCATGATATCTATAATTATTTAAATGTACCATACGAATCTAATTCCATCGATATTACATAAGACCATAATGCCCAATCTTTGTTCGAATGAAAAACCAGCCTATTTATCAGCAGCTTTAAAGCCAATACAACTATTTTATGACTTCAAATATGTTTTATGGGATACTAATCTTATGCAATCTAGAGTTTGCTAAGCATGTATTCTTTCATATTCCATTTCCATTGATAGATAACAGATATTCACCCAAACAAAACATCCATCAAAGTCTCAAATACTAGATTGAAAAAATAAATCTTAACCTTGCACACTGCTAAAATGTAAACCCAATCTTTCATCAGATGTATACAGAACAAAGTAAAGCAGGAATGCTAAATGAACTCTATATTTTAAGAGAAGGTAATTTATATGACAAGATATCGTACTGGCAATTGTTTGGTATAGAAAATATAAAACTACGCCTAAATAATAATCCGAAAAGCTGCTATTATTCTTTCCTACCAAGAGAATACCAACCTCTTGCAGTTTGTTTCCAGCCCGTGCAAGCAACTTGTATTGATTTTCAAATGTAGAGCCCAAATAAACCTGCAAATTGAGCAAGCCATAATAAGCCTTGAGATTCTTAACTTTGCCAACTTTTGTTTCTATATTTGCAAGGAGTAACAAAATTGAGAAAATAAAGCAATGATGTTCATGGGGAAAGATAAAAGCTGGACAATATTGTAATTGTAAAAGAAAGACCAATCTAATCTTAGCTAAAATTGATAGAAGAAGAAATCTAGAAGCTTCTTTTTCTAAGAGGGCATTATTACCAATGGGAGTTCAGATTTCACTATTTTACCTGAAACGCAGGAGCTAAACCAGGGCTAACGAAAAATCGACCTTTCGACACACTATTAATGCCTTGCATCTGCTGAAGCTCTTTAATTAGTGCTTCCACATCTGGCCACTGCCCCATAAGTTTAAGAAAAAGTCAATGTAGAAAAATAAACGAAAAACAAAATTAACTGGCAAATAATCAGACACAATAATAGTACTCTTAAATTCAAGTAAACCGGAGACATCTTTTGACACAGACTGACAAGTCTTGTCCAATAAAGAAAACCCACTAATTACTAAAACCAATGAGGAAAACCCACTAAAAAGCCCCAACCCCACGCTCCGCCATCTGCTCCACCTCTGGATCCCACACACAAGAAGACACACATATACATAGAAATATATTTTCTTCTACATAAATTTATATACTCCTCCACACCTACATATAGTAATACAGAGTACAAGTCTATGACCACCATGATTGCATGATGGCCATTAAAGATGACCCAACAGAAAGATTAACCATAATCTAAAGGCTGAGCTACTTTATTTTTGGTTTTGAAAAATATCATGTCCCAATAATATTACAGCAAAGGAAGGGTTTAAAATTTAAAAAGAGAGTCAGGTAAAGAAACCTCTGCATCTGTAAGAGCTGCTTGAAGATTTCCTTCCAAACTATGGTCACCAACAACAGATTCTAGTGCTCCTATTAGAGGGTCAGGCTGGAGCAAATGCGCATAAGATTTTAAACACAATGAAGCAAGCACGAAAAAGTTAATTATAGAAACAGTTGAAGGTTATGGTAGTTCATACAACTATTTCTTTTAGTGACAAGGTGATGCGCTCAAGCGCAAAATCAAGTTGGTGTACTTTTGCCTCAATAATCTGAAATCAAAATAGGCTCATGTCAAGCTGAGCATCAACATTTCATCAATAAAATAGAAAAGGAGAAAGAATAGAACAGAATTGAACATCTAATAGAAACCTGGTCAATTTTATAGTGGGCCACTGGATCTAAAGATGTATCCCATGACACCTCAGATTGATGAATTAGAGCGTGCACTCCTTCTACCTAGAAAGTCGTCATAAAAATATCTAACATATGACATAACAAATAATCCAATCCAATCACATAAAATAAAAAAAGAGAGGAAGGGAAAGTATACCTCAACAAAGATGCCAAAGTAAGTAATTTTCTTAATGCTGCATTTCACAACATCCCCAACGCTAAGTTTAACCTCCATCAAAGAAAAGGCAAAGCAAATTATTCATCAATTTCATTCAAAGTTTGACCCAGACAACTATTCAGCCAGATAAGAATCTTATAAGAGAGAGCAGAGATCAAACACAATGGTTACCATAAGACTTCTCTTCTTTTCAATAATCTCTTCTCTTTCTCTAGGCCGCCCCGAGAATATGAGCTTTCTTGACTTTCTATTAGCCAACACTACAGTTACTTTTAATCTCTGCATCATAGCAAAAGAAACTATGCCTCACCAATTATTCAAAATAATTGAAAATTTGAAACTTTCTACAACATCAAATGCAAGCATGTTCAAGTCTTCAACTCTAATTCTATCATTAGAATCATGTCTTCTTAATTGCCTCAAATGCAAGATGAAGAAGGGAAGCAACCAAAACATTAGTTCATCTTTTGAGTGTCTATCTAACAAAGGTAAGTCCTCATTCACATGACTGATATTGGCTGGACTTGTATGACTAGGGTCAGCATATACACAAAGCCTTGCAGAAGAGGCCAACCAGACCAGTCCAAGGTTGGGCTGCAAGGTGCCAGATCACATACCAATGCAGATTATGACTGGTCAAACATCCAATAAGCAGCTAGGAAGATATAACTAGGAAGATAAAATATGAGCCGTTGGACATGCACAAAGACAGAGCCACTAATAGAAGGATTAAAAATGAAGGACTCTACCACCAAACCTGACCAATAAAGGATGACAAGAATCTTGTCTTCTCTTGATCGTATGCATGGAGAAGATCTTCCAACTTTATATTTTTCGTCTGTTTTCCACTATCTTTTTCTCCTTTTGCCATCTCCAAAATTAAACTTGAACTAGGAGGAATGTCCTTGCTTTGAACTTCAACACTTCCTACAATTCCGAAGTTTTGTTTGTACAGTGATGGATCCAAACCCTTTTTCCTCAACCATGATTCAAAGGCCAGGAATTTCCACCTTGCTCCAAGATTACGATATGGTAGGAAACCTAATAATGAGCCAAATAATGCCTATAGAGATATATAAATCAGACAAGAATGAGGCAGATTGAAGATAGTTTTAGACTTCTATAACCATTTAAATGTCATTGGAACTTACAACAAATCCTCTATTACTACAGCTTATTAGTTCCACCTCCCCTCGTTCTCCTGTCCAAAATAATTCCTCTGCCTTTACCCAATCATCAACTTCCCATTCCTATAATTGAAAATAATACTCATCATTTTAACTGAATATTGTTGAAGAAAATTGTATGCAAGGTTTAAAGCCTATCCACAGTATGGAAAAAAAGAGCAGAAACATCTCACATCCAAAACTGTAGATCGGAAATCCTTAATTTCTAATATATCAGTATGATCCTCATCATTGGACTTTCCATCTTGTGTTTCACCATGATTATATGTTTCTGTGGTAGGAGTATCAAACCTGACACACAAACAATACATAAATAATAGAAACACAAATATGTACTTTATAAAGTTGAAAATAAATGAAAGAAAAGAAGTCATAGCAATCATGAGATTAAGTATGTAAACACTAACCTCAGAACACTATAAAGAAATACAGAAACTTGACTTAAAATAATGATCTAATATATTCCCACGAAATTACATTTAGAATAACAAGGCTCTGACTGATAGCTTTGACCAACACAAACCTACATACATTGAAGAATTTGGCTTCATAAGTATCAACCTTTTAGCCTAACTCTCATTTATTTAAACTAAGAAGCTCCATTTTCTCAATGATTTCCTCCAGATATTAGAACATCCTTCATCAAGAAAATATAGTTTCAAGATTGCAACTAGCCACAGATTTAAATTGACCAGATATAGTATTGATCAATCAGGAAGAAACGCTGCTCACACCAACCTATTTTGTTTAGGGCAAGCATTCACAAGACAATCATATGTGAACATATAGCAAGGGCGTCAAGGTAAGTTGAGCCTCATTTACCAGATTAAATTGAGCAAGATGGAAAGCTATATAGCTTTCAAGCATTTAAGAGTACAAAAAGAGGTACCTTTGCGGTTTTCCCCTGAGGGATGCTTGAACAGACAAAGGGCCTTCTAATTCAAGAGATACAGCATTATGTTGTTCAGCAGACTGCAGCTCATGATACAACACAAGGTATTCATTTTACAAGTCTGAGATTTGTCAATTAGTGTACAGAAATGTAATGTTAAGGAAAGGCTTTGCAAGTTAAAATAGATATTTGAAAAAGCTGGCAGCAGGCATAAGGTATCCATACAAATAAGCAACGCACATATCTCAAATTTGCAGTAACTAGGAATTTTGTTATCGTAAAATACATAGTAATGTGCCAATGAGAACAAATGTTGCGATGTGGATTAGATCCAAAAGATGACACAAAACATAACATGTTACTCCAATGCTTGACAACTTTTAAGTAAAGGAGAGTTCATTACCTACTTTTAGCCCATTGTCGAGTTCTGAAGATTCTGAGAATGTGAATTTATCAGTAGATAAGTCTCCCTGGTTGAGATATAAAGAGATATCTAAAGGCTGTGGCTTCTTCAATAAGGTGATATCGCTGATATCATCAAGTGGCTCTTTCTTCTCATTTCTCATTTTCAGATATAAATTGGGCTGGATTTTGAGCTCTGAAGTTTTCTCCATTTGAATATCATCAACAACTACAATAGACGGCTTTCTCAAGGTCATATTGAAAGCATCATTTTTTTCATCAACACCATCAGGCAACTTACTTTTACCCTCAACCAAAATGGAATTACTGTTGGCTTTGATCTTCGATCCTTTCTTCATAGGAGGTCGTGACAGATTTAATCTTCCATCTACAGGATTACTCTTTACTGAGCCTTGAAAAGTGTCTAAAGAAGATGTATCCAATTCTTCAATGCCATTTGACGACAATCGTACAGTTCCATTCTTTTTTATTCCTTTACCCTTTCTAAAAGATTTCTCCACATCCAAATAAGGGATGTCAGGGTTTGATTTTCTTTCCATTATCTGCTTCCCTCAATAAAAAAAAGTCATAAATAAGTGTTCACACAAGTATAATCTAGTGTAACATTACAATGGGTTGATATCTAAGTTGTAGGCATTTTAAAGCAAGGTTTTTTTTTGGATTCACTTGGACGATTCCATCATAAATATAAACCCCTAACCGAAAGTAAAACTAATTGATAAATATCAAGATGATTCTAAAAATCAAAAGGAGAAAAAAATTTGGATTTTGAAGCAGAAGAACACACACAAGAGCAAAGCCTAGAGTGAAGTAAAAGCTAGTAATCATATCTACAACGCAGATACTCACACTTAACTTGACTTTTCTATCTATAGTATATGAGAATATCCAAGCTGCTAACATTCTTAAACCAGTTTTTACAATTCACATTGAATGCTACTTCTACTATATTGCAAGTAAATCTGCTTGAAACTCATCTGAGTGAACAGAACTCTCAAACACAAATGCAAGTTCAAAGCTAAAGAAGAAGAACTCGTGAACCAAAAATCTAAACACTCAATTGCAGCCAAACCTGCTTTAAAGCTAAAAGGTTGATTCCAAGAACAAATAAACTAGTCAAACCCTAAAATAAAAATAAAAAAACTGCAACTTTGAACCTAAAAAAGAGAAGACAACATATCTATAACGCAGCTACACAAACTGACACTACCCTTCCAAGCAAGAGTAAATGTGAGCATCCAAGATGCAGACATTCTAAAGCATGTTATTCGAATTCATACTAAATGTTATACAACTATAATTACAGCTTAAACTGCTTAAAAAAGACTAACAGGATATTTTAAAAACTGCAACTTATGATCTAAGAAAAAATAGAAGAAACCATAACTATAATGCAGATAACTGCACGTATCCTGACATACCAAACTATAGTATAGGTAAACATCGAAATTGCAGACATTCCAAAGAAAGTTGTACCAACTCAGACCGAGTGCTACTTTCACAATAGTTACAACTAAAGATACTCCAAAAGAAAAGAAAAAAAAAAAACAGGATACCCCTAAACGCTGCAACTTTCGAAGTAAAGAACAGGAAAAATCCATGACTATAATGCAGATATCCGCACTTATCTTGACCTTTCAAGCTAATGTAATTAGTAAATGCGCACATCCAGCTGTCGGCATTGTAAAGTTACAGAAAAAACTGCAATTTCTTCTACTCACAAAAAAAAGGAAAAAAAAAAAACCAAAAACCAATATATCTATAATGCAGATACGGGCACTTATCCGGCTCTTCCAAACTATAGTATACCTGAGCATCCAAAGTTGCCGACTTTCGAAAGCAAGTTTTTCCAATTCACACCAACTGCTACTTCTTCTATGATAACAACCAAAACTGCTTCAAAAAACTGCAAATTTCTACCTACAGAAGAAGAAGATTAGCACGAACCTTCGCCAGCGTGAGCTTGGGGTCTTCCCCCAACACCCGCCCAAACTTGAGCTCCATCCTGTCCCAGTGATCCATCTTGCTCTCTCCCCCATCGCCCCCGGCCGCCGCCCTCGCCCCGCCGCTGCGTACTCTCGCCCAATTCGCCCTCCTCCTCGCCGGCAGCAAAGCAATCCGCTCAGCGCGGCCGCCGTTGGTGCCGGCGGCAGCCATGAGGCGGTCCGCGGCGAAGGTTGGCGGAGTGAAGCCCGGGGAGGCAATCATGGCAGACGTAAGTCGGAGCACCAGCGACAGCCACGCCGGCGGCGGCGCTATCCGAAGGGAGTGGAGGAGGTGGGTTTGGGTGGTGTGCATCAAATGATTGTCTCTCGGTGAAGAAAGCAATATATGTGTTTGTGGTCTAAGTGTATGAGATTTAGTAAGGTAACCGCCGTAAACCGATAAACCGTGGATTTATAATTAGGCTAATGATATTTTTTATCCTTAATGGAATTGATAATCTCAGTGATTTAATTAATTATTTTTTACTATACTTAATTAAAAACTAATCATAAATATTAATAACTTCTTCAAAATCACTAAAATTATCAATTTCATCACTAAAAAACAACACCAGCCTATAATTAAGGTGTTTAAGGTTGACTTGGGCTGTACCACCATAGTAAAAAAATATTATTTACAATACAATTCTAAAAGCTATAGGATAATATTTCAAATCTATATATATTTATAATATTATAGCCTACAGATTATATTACAGTAAAGTATACATACTTTAAAGATATTTCTCCATAATTTTTCAGATTATTAGTCAAAATGTGACATATATTTGAAAATTATTAATAAATATATATTAAGAATATACAAATTGATTTTAAAATTATTAGTATAAAATTTTTAAATAAAACAATGAATATTTATTTAATTTTAAGAAAAAATATAGATATGTAAATATTAAAAATAATTTTAATTTTAATAAATAAATGTTATAATAACTAAATAGAATTTATTTTTTATTTTTTTAATTCAAATAGAAGTATACTATATGTTTTTTTAATAATAAGTTACAATACA
>JAVDBV010001973.1:0-16607 GCA_032619315.1 Piper longum
TATATATATAAGAATATATATGTAATAGAACTCATCACATCACAATTCAGATAAAAAAAGCAAGACAAAACAGCCAAAACAACTTAAAAATTCAATGAAAAGTAAAGCATACATAAGAGACATATCACAACTAACATGAACAAACACGTAACAAAGCATCCAAAGCAACTAAATAACTCACCTGATGTTTGGTCAGGCGGCGCCTGATGGCACGGGTCTTCTTAGGGCGAAGATCCAAAGGAAGCAGCTTCTTCTTGCTATACGCTTCCCTCAGAGCAGCCTTCTGCTTCTGCGAGATCACAGTAAGCACACGCGCAATCGACAGCCTGACCACCTTACTGCAACACAACAAATCCAATCCAAATTCACACCCAACCCGTCCCCCAAAATGTCCATCCAAATTATCCACAAGCACAGGACAAAAGCACAAAAAAAAAAAAAAAAACACCACACATACATCTTGGAGAGCTTGTTCGGGGCACCGCCGGTGACCTTTGCGACCCGGAGCAGGGCAAGCTCCGCCTTCAGCTCCTTGAGCTGGGCGAGAAGGTCGGTCTTCGACTTCGTCCGGAGCTCATGGACCTTAATCCTCGCTTCACAAACAACAAAATCATCCCCCACAATCAAAAAATTCTCATCAAGCAACACCCATTGCATCCAATCCAACCACACACATTTTTTTGCAACCAAATCATACAAAACAAACATAAAAATCACACCATCCAAATCAGCAAAAAATGCCAAAAAAATTGAAGAACAACGCAGACCGAAGGCTTCGAGAGATCATCTGAACTCACCCATTGAGAAATCGACGAAAATGGGATTCGGGGACGAGGTCAAGGCTAGGGTTTGCAGCCGCAATGGGAGCAGTTACAGAAGCTTCGATATAGGGGTTTCTACAATCGGGTACTCGGATTTCGGACACGGCAGGCGACTGGTTATGCCCGACTCCTTTTCTCGTTTGCAGCTTCTTCTCCTGGCTGTATCGGTCCGGACTTGTTCGTCCGCCGGTGTCCGCCGGCCGCCTCCGTCGCCGGCTGCCGACGTATCCCTCCGGTGTTTCCCCTCTTTCTCACCTTCTCCATTCTCAGTCAATATGTGTGTGAGGATTGGGTGTCTGTGTCTGTATTTAGGATCAATTGGGCTCAGTTTCTGGTGCAAGATGTTGTTTTGATGACTGATTTGATGTAGAGGTTTGAGGATTGTTAATGGTTGCGATGCTGTGAGAGCGCATGTTTTTACCCCAAATGATGGCTTGTGCTGGAATTTTGGTCCATTTTTCTGCGATGATGCTTGTGAATTGAGTGCCTGTGATGCCATGATATGCCTCCATTATTTTTCTTTTTATTAGCTTGGTTGGATTTATAAAGGCTGGTGGAATACTCAACTACAGTTTGTTGTCTTTAGCGAACTTTGGCAGTGGTGTATGCAAGTCTTGTAAGTGTGATCATGGGGACTTCAGAAGAACGAGAAGAACCCATCGAGGTGATCGAGTGATCTATTGTGTTCTTTATTATCTGAGTTTAGCTCTTGCCTCAGAGATTATTGGTCTTTTGTTTTTTTTTTTTTATTCGAATGTTGATTTGACTGTTTTGGCATCAATTTGTCAGGAAATGGCAAGAAGGGCGGGGACTGTTAACTGGGGAGCTGCCACACTCGTTGGGGTTTTTGCTGGAATGTTGTATGGTGGTAGCAAGGAGGCATCTGCATCTGTTGTGAGCACACTCTTTGTGCATATTTTTCAGTCATGGACATCCTAATATCTTTTGAATGCTTTGCGTTTTTAATTATTTTTTACTTCATGGGAAACTCATGATAGACTCGGGCATGGAGTGTTTTTACCGTATAGCATTTTTCTAAGGAGATGTAAGGTATCACTAGAATTTTGATAATTCTGTGCTGTTTAAATTTATCTATGCCAGTATAAGCTACTCAATATTTGTTAGCCCTATCCTTCCCCAGGAAATTCCATATTCGTCTCTCCTGGCTTTTTTAGAAGCCTTGTGGTTCTTTGCGATGCATATTCGATTCAGTAATGACTTCTATAGATGGTTGAAAATTGGTAAATTGCACGGTTGAGGCCTGGCATTTTAACAAAGATTTGAACGACACTTTATGCACATTGGATGGCACTTTAAGTTCCTTTTCACTGACCTAGAGAAACTAACAAGTGATTATTTGTTATTGGAGAGCAAGGATGCAGAAGTTATGCTGAAGCTTGGAAGCACACCTGATAAGCGGGAGCAATACAGATTGATGCGAGATGCAATGGAGAAGAGATTCGTACGTGTAACACGTGGATCAATTGTTGGTGGTGTCCGTCTTGGGCTGTTCACTGCCTCATTCTTTGGAATTCAAAACCTACTTGCTGATAAACGTGGTGTGCACGATGTTTTTAATATTGTGGGAGCTGGTTCTGTCACTGCTGCTGCATGGGGCTTGATTTGTAAGAAACCGAAAACTTTTGGCTATGAATTTCTTTCGAAGTCGGATAGTTCTCTGGACATATTCAAAAAACTATCATGCCTATTTTGATTTTTCTATCTACATCTACTAACCAATGGGGAAAGATAGTATAACGTGTTCATGAATGTAAAAGACCCCAGTCAATGAAAATGGCCAGTATAATTTTCCATGTGCAAATGATTGTAAATTATCTAATCCATGGATGCATTATGTTGTTTATGTTAAGAGGCAGTATCTTTCACCCTTAAAAAATTCACAAAATGGAGGTTTAAAGTCTACTGCAGTGTGACTTGTACCTTAATGAATTTACTCTTGCTGGATGCAAAAAATTAGCTCTCAAGTTTTTCTGGTTGATTGAAATTGTTTGGCCCTTTCGTTCTGCCATCTTTCAGTTTCCTGTCACTCTATTTGTTAGCTCTGGGTTTAATCTAAGGGGATACTGACTCTTTTTCTGTCTCATTATGCCAGTGCCAGGTTCAATGCGATGGCGTGCTAGGAATTTGATGATGGGTTCACTACTCGGAGCAGCATTTGGTTTTCCTCTAGGTAAGTCGTATGTTCTGTCATATTTTTAGCATTCTAATGTTTTGAGGGGTTGGAAACATTGTTGAGCTTATATCTTACAATTATCAATAAGTTCGTATTTGGGATTCTACATGTTCGATAATACTGAACAATTGATCAGCTAATTACCTGGTGGCTGTAGCTCTATCTTGTTCTTCAACTATATACGAATACTTAAACTTATGTGACTTGACCACTTGAAAAGAAGATACAGCAATGTCATTGACACTTTCTTATACAGGTTGGCTCCATCTGAAGCTGGTGGAAATGGCACAAGAAGGCAAGGAGACAGTGGAAAATGAGGGGGGAAAGAGTGGTGTAGGGGCTGCAATTGAGAGGCTTGAAGCAAATCTTAGGAAGTGAGATAGACCCACATTTGAATCAGCCTAAACTTAACTTTATCTTCAGACATATGAATAAGCCTGTGATAGAAGGCCAACGAAGATTAAGTGTGCAAGGCTCTCTCCATTGCGTCCATCGTAAAGCTTTTCTGATCCCCATCTCTGGAAGCCACATTTGACCAGTACACTAGTATTTTTTCTGGAATCTTTGAGCAACAACAACAAAAATATTCACCTATGCAGGTGTTCTGATATGTCTTCAACAGATGGAGTCGAGAAAGGAGTGGCACATCTTGTTGATCTTCCCAATGCAATTTCTTTTCCCAAGGCAGCCTAAAGCAGTTGGCCAGGTGTTTGACGGGTTGGAAATGCACGTGGATTGATGACAATGTAAGGAACAATTCCTTGGTTTGTGAAGGGTAAATTCTCTTGCTTCTCCAAAAAGCCAATTACTCCTTTTTGACCTTGCATAGAAGAAAATTTAACCCCAAGACATGGAATTCTAACCTGAAACATAGCAAACAATATGGACTGGAATAATCTTCTTCCTAAAATGCAATAATAATATAGCAAATTCAACAATGCCAGTCTTTGCCAACACAATGTAGACAGGATGAAAATAGAAGGATAGAAGGCAAAATTACCTGTCGTAATGACACAGTAGCAAAGTTTTTGCCATCATCATTGGCAGAGAGAACAACTTTCTGCACCTTACCCTTTTCTGTATGCTTCAACTTGACGCCATGATCTATGCCAGATTCAGCAGCCTTTCCAATAATAATATCTGCACTCTCCAAGTTTGCATCAACATAGGGCAGATCATCATCAAGACATTCAACCTTGCCAAACCTGGTCTGAACCTTACAAGAATTTATTGGATCTTTTGCTTTAAATCGTCTCAAATTACATGCATCCTTGTTCCCCACTTCCGCCATGTAGCTCCTAATATACTCTTTCCTAAACACCCCTCTCTCTAATGAGGCCATATTCATAACTATGGAATCCTTCTGGTTGTATCCCAAGTAAACATTTACAGCAACTATGGCATTTTGACCATTGAAGAATTCAGGCCTAGGAAATTCATCGTCAAATCCCATTGAACATTTCGGTTTAGCAAGACACCCAGATACCAGGGTCCTGAAAAGTGGAATCTGTGGATGGTAGAGCTGATAGGAGCCAGTGTCAACACCTATATTTGGGTTGGTGGCTGAGAATCCATTGGCCGATGTGAGTGTTTTACTGACTGAAACAACAACATTTTTTCCAAATTGTGATTAGCAAAAGGGATGATGCCACAATGCAAGGCCAACAGAAAGGAACTGTCAAGTTCACAATGAGTGAACTGTGAGGAAAATTGAGAGCTTGCATCCTTCACGAGTTCGTGCACGCTGGGTGCAATTAGACAGTCTTCCTCTTCATCAACCCCGATCAATTCAATTGTTTTCTCATCCAAAAGAGAAGCTTCCACCAATTATCTTCTCGACTTTGGTCAGTCAGGTTCTTTACAATGAGTGGTCGAAAAATCCTTCCTGCATTTGAAAATATTCTGATCTCCTGTTGCTCTTGATCCAATTTGATTTCAACCTAAAATAGAGATTAACAAAATATAAGTAAATTTTTCGAGTTTCCTAATTCTAATTTATCATTACTTGTTATGTTTAAAAGCCATAATTAATATGTTTCCTTTCAGTTTAATACTACCTGAGTTGAACTCTTTAGGGAGTCCATCATAACACACCTTCAACACCAAAATTAAGAGAAACAATCCACACTTAGTTTAATCTCTTATTTTGCACAACCTCCTTGTGGTTTTGTATGAAATGCTTTCCATCTTTGTGATAGAACAAAAAAGTGGGGGAAAAAAACAAAAGAAAAACCTGGCGGTGGATCACTTTTCTGCGACGAATGTTCCTCAGCTTTCTGGCAAATTCATGAGAACTCGATCAGATTCCAACCCAATTTCCATTAAGAAAAACTTTAGTTTTTCCCATCAATAAAGACAGGAGACAGGTACAAAATTCTTCCATCCCGCAAACACTTAAACAATCCATGCTTGGCTCCTCGACAAAAATGGTGACAATGCCAGTGACAGCCAAATTCTTAACCAATCCGCAATTTTCCCCATCCGGGGTGGAATCTGCCCCAGTATGATAAATTTCTGAAAGAACCAGAGAGAGAGAGAGAGAGAGAGAGAGAGAGAGAGAGAGATTACCACTCAAAGCATTAAAATAAATATGAAAGTGCATTTAATTAAAGCTTAAAAGCTAGGGCTCCCAAGCATATTATTTACAAGAACTGTATGAAAGCACTTCATAAACTATAACTTGTAAAGTGAGATAGCTCAGAATCTATTTAACAAATAGCTGTTTAATTTCATATTTCTAAACAGTAAATTGCACAGGGGCAATTAAATAGGTGCTACCGCATAGCAAGATCCAACTGACTTATCCCTAACTTATGCAGAAGATGATTGGACTGCATACAAGCACCGACATCTCATTGATTGATTCCTAATCCTATGATAAAAAAGTTATATGGCTACATACGGGTATCGGGCATCCCCAGTCATCCCAGCATAAGCAACTTGCTGCCGCGTTTTTCTCATATCTGACACCATTTGTAGAGGATTTATTCGCCTGAGAGTGGCCACAACACCTGAAGTTTTCTCCATTCGCAGATAAGAATGATTCCATGTGCCGGTGGAAAAGGCTCCAGATAACCCATTAGTGATCATGGATGCATCAATATAAAACTCAATGGTCTTAAACTTGTCAGATGACATAACTTTTTGCATCAGTTTCACCATGTGCCTCCTTGCCTGAAGGAGACGCCCTCGAATCTGGCGAGAAAGGAGCTCAGATGACAACTCCAACCTCTTGAACTTGAAAAAATCCTATCATCGCACCTTTGTTTTCCAATGAATGACAGTGGCAACCATTTTGCAATGTATGCAAGAAACTGAGCGTTCCGCCTAAATCAGTCAAGAGATGGAAACATATATGTGTTAAAGCATTCTTCCACAGTTTCTTGAGGAGGAAGCTTTGTGGCCTTCGTCTGTTCTTCAATGTATTTAATTGCGAAATTTCCTTCGCGAAAATTTTCACACTTCTCATCAGATCCTCTAATTGAAGAAAGCAATACATTGGAGTTGAGGAACTCGATCTCGCCGAAGGTGTCGAACACCCTCTGGAGGCCGACGTCGACAAAGTAGTCATAGGAGTTGATCTGGTGGCTGAGCAGCCCGCGCTCCTCGAAGAAGGACCTCGCCGCGTCCTTGCAGAAGCGGGACACGGCGTCGGGGCTCATCACCCAGAGCACGTCGCCGCCACCGCCGTCGCCCTCGTCGTCGTCGTCGTAGAAGCCGGTCTCCCATTTGCCGGCCTTGCCTCCGCCTTTGTCGACGCCCATGGCTGCGGCGGCGTCGTCGTCGAAGGGGGAGTTGAGGTCCATGCCATTGTTCTCCGACTCCATCGTCTTCGTCTTCTACGCCAACAACGACGACGACGAAGAAACGGGTAGAAAAACCAAAAGAGTAGGAGTGAGCGAGGGGAGTGCATGCTACTGCTTCCCTTCCTCTCTCGCTGGTTTGGTTTGGTTTGGTTTGGACGTAAAAAAAGAGGGGTGAAAAGGGAAGGGCGATCTCTTGTAATGTTAGATTACGCATTTTTCGAGCTGAAAATAAAAATTTGGTTAGCTTGGATTAGTCTTGAGCTGTGATTATTGTAAAATTTATGACTTAAGTTAGAATTTTATATTAGTAAACTAATCGGTTTAATTGTCGTTGAGTCTAAGTTAGATACATGGCCCGTATGCTGAGTCAAAACCGACCGTGTATTATGAACAATGGGGGTTAAATATACCTAATTATATGATAATAATGTTATGAAATAAAAATGAGTTATTTATGACAGTATTATAGTTTTTTTTTATATTAATTATAAAATTATTTTTAAGTCGAATAATACATTAAAATGCATTAAATAGCAGTTTATGTGGGTCATTGGTTATATAATATATCATTTTGATATTATTAAGTGCATTATATTTTATGGTAATTTTTTATATTGTTTTGGATTATTTAGAATTTATTAAAAATTAGTTATTATTTTTTATACGAATCACACTCAATTCAACTTTTAATTATAAGATTACCACCTTAAACCCCTCCTCAAATTCCCCCCTCTCTCCCAATCGCCACCCTAATCGCCCACGGCGCCTATCGCCCAACCTCCCTGAAGCAGGGAAGTCATGCGCCCACACAATGCTCCCTACACCGACTCTGTCACTGGCCACGTCACTCACTCGTCGCCTTGCTACGGTCGCCTTCCCATCGATCGAGATACCTTTTCCCCCCACCATGTGTCGTTGATGAGGCAAGCCCAAGGCCTAATTGGGCAAGCCCTGACCTATGCAAGGCCGTTGTCAATGACTATCGTCGCCGCTATCACCCTCGACCTGACGATGCCCACCCACAACCCTGACCATGCCACCTCGTCGGCAGGAAAACGTTGAAAACTACCCAAAACTGCCTGAAAAGCCATATTTTCACCAAATTCCTCCCGCCAACCTGATCGAACTTCTGAGACGTGCTACCAAACCCTAATTGTCGTCACTATCACCGACGACGTGATGTATAATTGTTTTCAATTTAATTATTTAAAAATGATAATTATTAGCATAGCATGCTAGGATTTGATTGATTGACATGATTAATATAAAAACCGTAAAATTTTATTATTTTATTTGAGATTGACTTGGTCTAAATACAGATATGATAAGATTCGAGGTTAGAAGATTTCCTTGAGATTTTTACGTTAGTGGGTTGTTGTTAGTCACATTAAAACTAAAGAGGGGCAAGTCCTTCCCTACCATTGCCTCTTCTTTTTTCTTTCCTCCTTTCCACATAGTGGTTGTAGCACCCTCGTATATTCTCCATCTCTTCTTTGGTATATTTCATTTATATTTCTTTTGATTATTTTCCTCATATGCACGTATGCCATGGCTATCATTGGTGTTTTGCTGTTCCATGAAGTTTATGTGGTTTGTGATGTGGTAAAACTATCTTATTTGTTAGTTGATTAATTAAAGAAAGTGTATGATTTTTTTTAAAGATAGGTTAAGAGATGAGGTTTCTCTCTCTACGACATTGTGTGCTTTTGTTGTACGATGTTGTGCGCCAATTATTTTATTTATTTATTATTTTATTTTTGCCTTAGCCATTCTTAATAATTAATTATAAAAAGTATTAATTAGTATTATTGTTAATTCATTATGTTGTTGTATGATATTAAATATTAGAATTAATCATGATTTATATGTGTATGTTAATTGTTATGATCAATTAATTAGTAAATTATATCTTAAGTTATTTATATGACTATTTATAGCTAAATTAAATTATTTAAAGATAATAACTTTCATTAATCAAAGAAGTAATATGTATATATATAATCATTATTAGTTAAATATTAATTATTATTATTATTATTCTGAGTAGATGGTTATTAATTTAGTAAATTTCATGTAAAATATTAAAGTTCGAACCTTTGTCAATTGAGTAATTTAAAATAATTTTATTAGTACAATCCTTGAATTAGAATAACACAAATTATTTTAAATAATTTAATAGAATGACTTAATTAATTGCCAGTCAAATATTTAGAATTAGTAAAAGGTTATTAAATTATTATAAGTGTACCTAAGTTTTTATTGATGGAATCATTAGCTATTACTCACTAATTCGGTGTTAACAAGTAATATTAATTAAAATTTTCAATGATAACTTTAACCACTAAGATAGAAATCGTAATAAAATTTTCTTGGGTTAAGTAATTAACATGTTGAATGAAAAAATATACAATAGTAATGAAAATATACTATTATGTTGGAAATTTAAAGTTTAATATTGTTTAATGCTACATGCTTTATTTTGTCAAGTTTTAGTCATGATATACTTAAGTCATTTATTTACATATATTTATACTCGAATAAAATTATACTTATATATAATTTTATTGTCCCGTTCAAATTAGGATCACTGGTCGTGGTTGTGAGTTCCCTTGCGAACTATACAGGTCCGTATAACTATTTGAAACGTTGTATATTCTTTTTTGGCAACCTTGATTGGCCAGAGCCTAAATTCAACTATCATGCATCGAGTGCAATTGGGGTCAAGGAATTGACCCAGTCTAACATGGGGCCACATTTTTAAAATTACTTGAAAGTTAAAATATCTTCCCTCATGTCAAAAGAGGTGACGGGGCACAGTAGCGCAAGACGACTCATTATGTATTTGTGATACTAAGAAGGTAAGTCTATGAGAAATATCTATAACTACGGGTCATGAGTCACATAGCGTGTGTGCGCATAAATGGGATTGTAGCTGGATGTGACAATCATCATTCCCGGCATAATTGGAGTTTGATATAGGTTCATAATCAGTAAAAGACTTAATAAATAATGAGGAAATATATTAACTTGTTTCATGTAATTATGCAACTTAGTGGTTTTATCATAAATGCGATTTTGTGACTGCATGTGAACATCTTTAAACTTATGCTTAAGAGTGTGGTTGGTGGTTCTTTTACCAACCTACATTTGGCGAATTGATAAATAAAATTGGACTTCTTTGTATACTCTTTGAATTATAAATACGACTATGACAAATGGTTTAGAGGTCGTGGAACTTTATGTTCGCTTAGTTAATTTATCTTATGTATCGTTGCATGTTTTCATTAATATAACATGATTTATTTTTATGATTAGTAAATTTTTAGAATTATTTATGATGTTATGATTCATGTACTTGAATTTTATTTTTACATCCTTCATATTTTTGGGTAACCCCAGCCCACTAAAGTAGGTCGTTACAATTAAATACCTTAAATACCTTGATTGTAAATAAAATAAATTTACATGACTTGAATTGTATTGAATTTACAATAGGTCGTTCTTCTCCTGGAGACAGCAGACCACCCTGTCGCAGCTGAGGCCAACTCAAAGACAACAGATGAGGGATCCCGACGGCAAGGACAACAATCGGCGAGCCTTGACGGAGTTGACGGTGGCGACCAGTCGGACAATCGCTGACCTCATCTCATTATCGGATTGTTTTTGGTCGGAAATGGGCGAGCTGATATCTTTGATTGGTGAATCGAAATTACCAAAATGGGGTTTTATGTGGGCCGTTGGTGGATGGCTAACGCCTTTTTAATAACGAGGGTCTAATCGTCGTTTTAAAGTGATATTTTGTGCTCAAATTTGTACATTTTATATTCTGTCTCTTTGGATTAATTAGAGCATTAATAATATTTTAATTTTCTTTTTAAAAAATAATCTTCAATTTATGTTTCACTTAATCTAATCTTTAACGAAGAATGAAGGTATCAGTTACCAACCCAAAATGGGGACTAAGCTAAATTTTGAGTGAATATAATCTATCAAATTTCGATCAATATCTTTAGAAATTCTTATATAGCCAAACCCATATTAATCAGGTTCAACGGTTTGCCAAACCTTTTGGTATTAAAGTTTTTTTAAAATTTTAATTATATTAGCTTCCGTAATTCAAGACAAGATGGATTCGCATGTCTTCCATTGAAGGAATAACTTGCTTCAACAACAGATAATAGAAATAGTCATCCCTAACCAGTCCATTTTCATTTGCTATGATCACTGTGCTAGCTAACATGCAGAACGAGTTCTGATTTTGCAAGAGCTCCAATGGATGTTATCAACAATGTAATACAATGCTAGGACGAAATTGGACATACAAGCGTCAAAGATAGCATGTCATTTGTATGTTGTAGTATTCTACTATTTTAAACTGGATATAGAGCAGCATACAAAAGATAAACAGCAGTCGAACGGTTAGTAAAAGGAAGTTGGGCAAAATAATTACCAGGGAAGACTACAGACAATCACCCTGCCTTCTACCATATGCATTTACACACCAGCAATACACATTTACAAACACAAAAAAAGGTGCCCCAACCCAGTAAATATAGTGCATATTAATAAAAAAGGCTAAGAACATTTTCACTTGACAGAGTGGTGCATATTAATCCTGCTCCAGATTAGCATCATCTCATCACTAGTTTCCTCCCCACCCTCTTCTTACCGGGCTACGACTCCGAGCTCTCATTCCATTTCCGCCAAAACTATGATTCCCAACTTGATGCGCATTGTTGCCGAAGCCCTTACTTTCACTGTGACAGTAAATGCAAAACAGACTTTATTAAAACTCTGGAAGGCTCCATGAAACAATGTAGCACGTACCATATGAAAAATCAAGTCGCAAAAACAGTGCACAATAATCCATTGCCCTGAACAATTCTATACTGCACAGTGAATAACTTTTCAAAGTTGGTATAAGTATCTTCTGTTTTTTTTTTAAAAAAAAATATTAGTTTGCATTTTTCGTAGCATTTCAAGAACAATGCTATAATATTTTCTACAGATAACCAGTTTGTCAGGGCTGCATACAAAAACTATAACATTAGCATATTAGGCAACTGATCACGAGTTCTGAAAAAGGTGCATATATAGTTTGTAAGACTGCTACTCATGAAAAAAAAACATACCTTCTGTCCAACCAACCACCTGAAGAAGATTGGCCACCCCAACTTTCATGTTTAGATTTACTGCAACTTTCACCTCCATACCATTTGTTTCCACCACCATCACCTCCTGATCCCCACTGACCAGATCGCCCTCCAACCCCATATCCACCACCATAAGAAGTCATGTTGCGAAGCTCTGGAGGAACTATCTGACCTGCTCCTTCAAGAATTTTGACAAGACCCGACGCATATTTAGCATCCAGATCAGTGAAAAAGGTGTAGGCCACTCCGGTGGCACCAGCCCTTCCCGTTCGTCCAATTCGATGAACATAGTCTTCAATTCCAGTGGGAAAATCATAGTTGATCACTACCCTAAAACACATCATTTATGACACCTGTAAGAAAAATGAAGAAAAATGGATGCAAGTAAAATCCAAGTGAAATTCTACAGCCACCATTTTAAAGCATGTCAGCAATGGGAGATTGCACATCATCAAAGACTATATAAGAATAAAGGTTAAAAATTATGGTTGAAGTAGCCTGCGTTTTCCACAAAATTTGACAAAGCATGAGTTCTAACCAGAACCCACCTCACATCCTTTACGTCAAGTCCTCGAGCAGCAACATCAGTAGCCACAAGAATAGGTGATTTTCCTGATCGAAACTCATTTAGTACATTATCTCGCTCACCCTGAGACTTGTCCCCATGTATTGCAGCTGCACCAAAATGCTCGTCCAAGTTCTCAGCAAGCTGATCACACATTTTTTTTGTTGAACAGAAAATTATTGTTCTGCCTGGTTGTAGAGACCTCAAGAGTTGCCTCAAACACTGTCGTTTTTCCATGGAAGTTACCACTTTAACATGCTGAAACAACCATTATCAAACAACTGAGTCATGTGGAATTAAAAACAAAAACTGCAAAAATTTACGTAAAAGCTAGTTACTGTTCCTATGATTTCTAGCTGACAGTAGCGGATGTCTTTCAAGATAGGTTATTAAACAATACACAATCTCATCCATTTATTTGGCGCATGTAAATTCAAATGTTTAAACAACAACAAAAAATCCAAATATGTTCACCTGTGTTATGGACTTGTTTGCTACAAGCTCATCTACATTGCCAATATTAACTTGAACGGATTTGACTAATAAATCAGCTGCAATTTTGCGCACTTCCTTCGGCCATGTAGCAGTATACATAAGAGTCTGGTGGCGTTCTGGTATCTCTTTGACAATCTTTCTTATCTGAGGCTCAAAGCCCATGTCCAGCATGCGATCTGCCTCGTCGAGAACCAAGTATGACACTTGCTGAAGACTAACTTTTTTCATTTCAAGGATGTCATTCAATCGTCCAGGTGTTGCTACTACAATATCAGTTCCTCGAGCTAAGGCACCTAATTGTGGCCCTTTTGGAGCTCCCCCATAGAGGCACTTGAAAAGCAAAAGAATATTTTTAGAGAAGTATCACTTGGCAGATACACTGCATAAAAAGTCGATATAGATTTAACTTCACAAAAAAGAAGCAAGCATGAAGAATTAGTTGTCTGGTCTTATGCAGGTTTATGGATTTACAAATAAAAAGTTGTATTTATAATATCAACATGAAAGGTAACTTTTTGCAAAAGCCAACTAAATGCTTGCAATATGCAATCAAAATAGTCAAGAAAACAATGGATTTCAAATGAACTAGTAAAATACACATATCAAGGTTAACCAAGAAACCTACACAAAAACACTAGATTTTCAAATAGTTCCAAATAGATATTGGAAGCAATGCAATATGGTTCGAAACTATAAAACAAAATAATTACCAACTTACAGTGCATGAAATTCCAGAAGAACTTCCAAACTTCTCAGCCTCGTCAAGTATTTGGGTGGCTAGTTCTCTCGTAGGAGATAAAATCAACACTGTTGGACCCATTTTATTGTTTCTCTTAAGGCACTTGACATGATAGAATCCAGGAATAAGATACCCCAAAGTCTTCCCTGAACCAGTTTTTGCAACAGCAACTATGTCACGTCTTTGTAATGCAATAGGCCAGGTCTGAGCCTGAATTGGGGTAGGTGCAGAAAATCCCGCATTGTGAATCTAGTGAAAAAAACAGAAAATTTTGAACACGTCTATTGGGTACACCAGCATTAACTCTGAAGACCACATAATATGTCTGAGGTATGTTCTCTTTCAAGGTTTGGATATTATAAATAGATAAAAAATGGATTTCTTTTCCTAATTTCCATTATAAGACTAGATGAGCAGCTAGTACAGGAATCAGTGGCTCCTTCTTTAGTTTGGACCAGTGGCATTCTAATCATACTACCAACTGCGGCCTAGCTAAAATTATTTTATAACAATGACAACAAGATGGTAATTCCACAAATGCTTAGGCATTGCCGATACCAAGCTTGGGCAAAGGAGGAGGGCTGGCAACTTGGCATCAGGCCTCAAGTCATTTTAGCAGAAAAGAACATGACTCTAGTCATCACAAACGCAAACAAGGTCATTACCGTTCTTAGAATCTCCTGTGGGAACTTTGTGGACTCAAAAGTCATGAATGGCATCGGTACATCACCTCCCTGACACATAAAGCTCCATTAAATATAAAGAAAAAAGACACCTTAACCAATACCAAATTATTAATGGATGAAACAATCAGAAATAAAATTCAACACCCCTAAACTGCAGAATTATTTTTCGTATGGAAGTGGTCAATTAAAAGACATGACAATATAACTAATGTGGTTGACCAATTTCCATAACCTGCTCGCAAGAAGTTCTGATTAGTACTTACTGAGACACGTATTTCATGCTTCTTGCAATACAAGTCAGCAGAAGATTTTGATGGCGGGGAGGCAGATGCACCATTAAACAAGATAGAACTATTACAAGCAGGCTTCACTTCAGTGTGAGGTAAATCTGCCGCAATGAAATTGCCTTCAGAACACTGCAGTTAGCATTACAATCAGAAATCAGTCAGCTACCGAACATTACAACGCAGCATCAGCTATCTTCATATCACATTGTACTATGTACTATAGATGATGATGATAATAATAATAATAATAGTAGTAGTAATAATAATAATAATAATAATAATAATAACAATAACAATAACAATAACAATAACAATAACAACAACAATAATAATAATAATAGTAATAATAGTAGTGGTAGTAGTAATATTAGTAGTAGTAGTAGTAGTAGTAGTAGTAGTAGTAGTACTGCTACTACTACTACTACTACTACTACAACTAATACTACTACCAATAATAATAAGAATAATAATAATAATAATAATAATTAATCAATGATAATTGACTTTAAAAAGCCATACTCCTGACAAAAAATACAAGAAAGTTCATATATTCTCTCTCACAAAACTATGGAGCACTTATTGTAGGCTAAAGATTGTAACATACTACTCATATCATCAGCCCGGTCACAAGAGCATTGTTCCTATATATTATTCACAAAATAAAAATATTTTGACAATGAAATGCAACTAACAGCTAATCATATGGTTTAACCCGTCTACAAATGTGTTGAAGATGAAAAGATAACCTACAAACAAAAATTAAGGGAAAAGGAGTTTCAGTAGATGCAGCATTTAAAACTGCAAACATTTCTCATGACTGGCAGTAAGAAGTAATGACCTTTTCTTCCTCAATTTTGGGATTTTTGCGTTGAATATCATCTGCATTGGGATTGTGTCCATTGAAGGGTATGGCAGTCTTTTCGCTCTTGTCTACATTGCCCCTGCACAGATTATCCTCTTCATTGGTATTACGGTACTCCTGTTCTTGACTGGATGGGATCACTGCCTGCTGACTGCCAACGGCTTCCGAGTTTTCCAAGGTTGGTGAGCTTGGACGCTCGGCAGTAGGCCTCTGATACTGTGTAACATTCGTCTCTGGGTTCCAAAAATACAAATTACCAGTTTTTCCATCAACCAGACCTTTCCAAGGCTTGAGAAGTGTTGGATCATATGGTGCATAGCTTGGGCCAACAGGCGCCATGCCAGGATATTCTGAAGACCAAAACAGACAGATGAAGAAAAATGTCAGGGGTCAAGATATAGTTGTGCCATAGAAACAACGTAAGGAGCAAGAGATCCAATCCCAAATACTGCAGATGCGGTGTTTGTATGATAATGTGCTTGCAAACTTCGTCATACAAAAACCTCCCTCAAATATAATCATCCACAGCTAGCGTTTCACAAAATTGGAAAAAGTTCTCTCTTTTCCCTATGAATAGAAGAACTTTTACATGCTTCAACAGTTCAACTGCCATTTGACCACAAAACGATCCCACAATGGCTTGCATCGAGACAACCTAAGACACCCCATTCAACACCATCAACTAGTTGTTTTCCTACAGATAAAATAACATACACAGACTAAAACTACTACTGATGACTATGACAAGTGGCTATATGCAAAATGGGAACAACCTATTACAGCAATCCCGCAATGGCTAGCATCCAGGCTGCATACTCGTTCCTTTCAAGCACAAACACTATCCCAAAGCGTCGTACTCCAAAAGCCCCAAATGATAGCCCACGCATATCACACGTGAACAGACACCAAATCGTTCAAAAAAAGAGACCACATTTGACATTCTCTACTTCGACCACTGCATTTCCTCAAAAAGAAAATAAAAAGGCGATCTTTTTTTTT
>JAVDBV010001974.1:0-14269 GCA_032619315.1 Piper longum
GACAAACAAACACGTATATTAGTTTTTTTATTAAAAAAATAACAGGGAGGGTATAAAGGGCACAATAAAGAATTACCTAACCAGTCCGTCGTCCGATCGCCTCCTCCGCCCCTCGCCGGCCCGCCATCACCCCCGCCGGCGACAGCTCCGACCCTTCCCCTTCTCTCCGTCCACGCCTCTTCCTTTCCCTTTCCCTCTCTTTCCTACCTCTTTCCCCATCTCTCTCCCTCTCCTCTCCTGCCCTCGGTGGCAGCTCGCCGCCTGCGGCCGCCGTCTTTTTCTTCCCGTCTACGTTATCGCAAGGTATTCATCCTCTCGTTCCTCTTATTCATTTCATTTATACCCCAATTGCATATTGTTTGCATTTGTTCTTAATATTGGTGTGTTAAATTTTTAAACTTTTTGATTTAGATGCTTGTGACGGGTAATGTCTGGAAATGCTAATTGAACATGAAATTATTTGTTTCTCATGGTGGATGAAAATGTGTGTTTTTTTGTTATTTTTGTAATCCTAACGCCTTATTTATAAATTGTTGTTTGTTTAATGTTGTTAGATAATTCTTGTTAATTACTGTTACTTATTATTGTCTACTAATTCATGACTAGAAATAAATATTGATGATTACTAATTCATTATTTATTGATTTTTAAGGTTTTCTTGATAACTATTAGAATGTGTGATGTTAATATCAATGGCTTAGCCTATTTATTTTCAATTTAATCATGGTTTATGTGATCATGTTTGAATTTTGTTAATATCAATGGCTTAGCCTGTTTTATTTTCAATTTTAAGTTTTGTTTATGTAAAGAAAAATTGAGACATGTATGAACTTTTATTGTGGTTTTGGATTTTTAGACATGTATGAACTTTTATGTCTTGTATTAAATATTTAGACATGTATATGAACTTTTATGTTGCTTTGGTTGATTTATAGTCTTGAAAACTTAGCAATATAAACTTTTTATTTGACTTTTGTTGAGCATTGATTTTATTGTTGGTATTTAAATTCTATATGGATGAAAGTAAATTTGAGTGTATGGCTAAGAAGATGTATGCCCGATTCAATATGAATTGATTCTTGGTTGATTTTTGTTTAACCGGTCCAATTCTTTATTTTTCCCTTTGACCGATTCAAAATCCGATTTCGATTTATGCAACTATGCCTACCTACAGCCACCCGTCCAGTAAGGGGCATTTGAGTGAGTTGCAACATACCCAATTTAATGCCCCCAGTTTAAGGAAAATCGCTGTATTGGCCATACGCTCAAACTACCCGGTCCATTGTAGAACAGGATTTTATCAGAGCTAAGGATAATCTTCGAGTCTGAAACTTTCCAGCCCAAATTTTTTCAGCCCCACAGCCTATATTGCTGGCCGATGCTACACTTGCCGCCATCACTGTCCCTGTTGCTTGCTGTTGTCGACGTTCCTAATGCCTACATCTGTCATCGCCCACCACCGCCTTCATTGACGGCTGCCAGATTTGTAAGTTGACAGGTGATGTGTGGATGGTGTGATTGTTGCCTCACCTACCGGCGCTGGATTTGTAATAGATGATGAGATTGATCGACAAACAGCTAGATTGTGGACCGCAGTCTTGACAATGAGCATGATTTATTATTTGTGGTTAGTATTTTTGGAGGATTGTGGCTACGGCTCAATTGCGGGCTGAAATTTTCAGCTGCTCTGATTTCACCCACTTCGGTGAATAAATATGGGTTAGTTTTCTACCAAAAAGGATCAAGTTTTCTTTCTATTTGCTGGATTTGGTTGTTTATTTGTATTAATCAAGGCCATGAACTTGATTTTTGGTGGTTTTCCAATTTTGAAGCTTGATTGTTTGGTAATGTAGCAAGATAAAGGATAATAATAGATTAATTTATTGTTCTTGTTTTCTATCTTTGAATTTGATCACTGTTAATTCTTTGATAAAACATAAAGTTTCATTTGTTGAGTTTTGTTTGGGACACATCAGGTGGTAGTTTTCTTGATAAACATATATTTCTATCATTAGCACATTTATGAAATTATACGTTGTGTTTTATTTTCTAATGGTGGCAATCGATACAACAATTATTATTGGTAAGTCACTATGTGTATGAGTTCTATGTTTGTGTCTCATCAGGCAACCTTTTCTTTTGAATATTTGTAGTAGCTAGAGAATGTTGTTTGGTTTTTATTTTGAAAGTAAAATTTGTGTTGATGTTGTTATGGCATTGTTAATTTTTGAGTTGGTAGATAATATGATTGTTATTTTGATCAGAATTTATTATTTGTATGATAAATTTACATGATGTATCAATTGGGAAAAGAAGGGAGATTCTTGTAATTTTTTTTTGCATGTAGGATTCATATATTTAAATATTAAGTCCGCTATAACGTTTTAAATCTGGTTGAATTTGATTAAACTAAGCATACCACGTATTCCTTGTAAATCTGGTACATTGTCCAATACAGTTTTTAAAACTATTGTCCATGCCATCTGGTTGCAGAGAGACCCATAATTTATAATGTAAATTAAAAAAACAAAACCCCTTGGAATCCATCTAAATAAAAAAAAAGCAAAAATCAAATATGACTTCCAAGGTGATTTTGGAGAAAAAGTGTTTGTATTTTGTAGATGAAGGAAAGGATTGATCTCAGACCATCCACTTCTGACCCATCCATGGTTGGCAGCCTCAATGTGGATCTTATCGCCTCATTGCAGTCATTGCTCGAGAATTCCTGCAAGAGAGTTGAGGTAGAGTAGGATTATAGATGTTTTTTTTTTTGTAGATATCACTTTCTCTGATCTTTAGCTCTCTGAGTGATTTTTGTAATGAGTGTTTACACATTTGTCGTCCAGGAATTGGAAATGGAGAATTCGAGATTGATGGAACTGCTGTCTATTTGTCGGTGTCAGAAGGTGAATAAGAACCATTCCACCGTAGTGCTCCACTAGATTCACCCCTGTGGTTGTTATTGTGTCATTCATGATTCAAAAATCTTTAGTGTATATCCATATGTTCAAAATATCTTTAGATATTTATAAATTACGCTAGCAACTAATGCTTATTGGTGTTGATTTTGTGATTAATTTGATTTTGTTTCCTGTTGGATGTGTCTTTTATGTATGCCCAATATTTGAGGAAGATCCCAAATTAATTAGGTTTCTCCTATTTTAGGAGATAAACCCAATAACCTAATATTATATTGTGTCTATCTTTTAGGAAAGACAAGACCTAGTCGGAGTCTTATTATTTGTCTATAAATAAGGTGTGTGTATGTATAATTTATTATTTGAAGAGAAATTAAGGTTTTCTTCCACGGTGCTTTGGCTTGAGGATTTAGGTTGCGAAACCTAATTATTCTCCATATTGTGAGAAGAATTGATATGTAAGAACATCTTAGATCCTATTCTGCCGCAAGTTACACACCTTTTTTATATACTTTAATCATTCTTCACTACCTCTCAACAGGATGGTGGATATCCAGGTCAAATTGGGTCAAGAGATATGGGAATGCCTGTTAAGTGTGGTATTGAGCCAGTTGCGCGTAGCTTGTGTGCAGAAGAAATTGGAAAATACACCAAGAAAAAATCAATTGACACAACGTCAGGTTGCTATCTGGTGATCTTTTTCTTGTGTGAATATCATTATTAGATTGTGTACTAGTTGCTTATTTTGTTCCAAGTGATTCTAATTTGTCATAAGAATCTTTGAGATTTCAATTAAGTTTCTTGCTGAGAAACAGTGAAAATCTGTTGGAATGATAGGAGGTTTTTCTGTTTTAAAATTTTCTTGATTAGATTTTTCAGGAATTGACGACTGGATTTGCCTTACTATGTCTATTCTTGATTTGTGAGGCTTATTATTTTCATGTTGCTTCTTGAAACCATTTCGTTTTCAGTTGCAATGATTAGAGGAGAAGGGTTATGTTGTCTTACTTATTTGACATACTTGCATTCATGCAAACATCTGTATATGTTGTTCATGTTAATTGGGCAGGCTCCATATTTAGTGCTTTTCAATCACCCTGATCCCAAATGATGGTTCTCTTAAATGGGGCCAAATGTGTGTTGGGCCACACATACACTATTGTCTATACGCAATACCATTTTAGTTTGTGATAGTTAATGAAATGCCATAATTTCACTTTTTTTTTTTGCAGATGTAAATATGACAATTGCTCACCTTTCCAAGCGTTATGTTGCTCTTAAAGTCATGTATTTTGGTCAAAGGTACACTTCAGATCAAAAAATAATATTTTCCTTGCATGCTTGTGTATGTGTGATTTTTTTCCTTGAGTGGTTGCCTTTTCGTTTTTATTTTATGACTTGTGTGTAGTGCTCATTTTTCCAATGTCCACCTTTATAATGCGCTAACTGCATGCATTGCTGGCTATAGGATCATATTCAAGTCCTGTTATCGATAACCAATGTTTTTATGCGCTAAAGCTTTTTACAAACTTGACTTCAATTTTAGTAATTTTAAAATTTGATAAGAAGCTTTATTTAAATTTTTAAGAAATGTGAGTTTCAAGGTTGTAATGGCCACTATTTAAAAAATTACTAATTTATTTTGGAGTTTAAACTTACAGTGATAATAGTGGAGACATTTTAAGCTAGGATGGTATCTAATTGGAAGTAGTTTATCTTTGTTAGCTTCTCAACGAAATACAGTTAAGTTTCAATTAATGCTAAGGGCGTGGTTTTCCTAATTTTTATTATGAGATAATGCAGTGTTGTTATCAATTTGTTTTTCCTTTTTAGTATCTTTGGAATACACTTGAAATACATGCTAGATAAGGGTGTGGACGTTGGTCATTTTAGTTATTTTATGAGAGAATGCTGCACATTTTTCATGGTCATCTTCTCGAGCTTATCATAGCTGATGTATGATGGAGAGCTACATTAATATTATTTTGGTTGATTATTGGTAGAATTGTGCAGATTTGCAATTATTAATATTTTTTAAATGGTTAAATCTATAAACTTGGCTTTTTCAGTATTTTATACAATCTTTTCTTAATGACTTACTCTTTGTGAAATCTCATGTGGTTCCCCTTGATCTCAAAGTATGTGGTGCCCCTTTGTGTGTGTGGGTCATTTTTGTTTCACATATTTCTGTTCTTTCTGTTCTGTTAGTCCTATTGTTCTCATTTTGGTTCCACACCATGCTTTCTCTTGTGCCATTGAAATCTTGCATCAATTGCCTTAACCTGTAATTCAATCAAACAACCCCATCAGAAAACAAAGAGTCAAGTTTAATGAGGCTGCACATAGTGATAAAACCTTGAGAGGGAAAAATGTGGTGAAGATTTAACATTATGACAGTCATATACATTTTGAAGTAATAAATAGTTTGTGTGATGATGGCTGCTTGAGAAACATTAGTGTAGTTATCTTTCATCACAATTTTCTTATTCTGTTTCTTATTCTTCCACTGGATATTCAGAGGGTGTCAGGGACATGGAATCTAAACTAGGATCTATGTGATTACAAATGGTAAAATATTTTATGGCCAGATGCCCCTGATGCCAACCCTCCTCTTTTATTTGGGCATGGGATCGGCAATGTGGACAACAAAAACTAGTTTGCTTCTATATGGGAACATGATAAGAATAGTTTATCCTTGGCTAAATTTTGTACTAGTGATGTTTGTAGAGCTGTTGCAAAAAGTTAAAAATTGATTATTCTCCTGATAGGTTTTATGGTTTTGCATCGGAGGCTCAGATGAATCCAACTGTTGAGGTCTGTTTCAAAATTTTTGTTCATGATTGTAAGACTTGCAACCAAATGAGTATTCTCAAAAGCGTTCTACCTTATGTGTACATAGGTATCATTCAGAAATTCTTATGACCATGTCTAGCCGCACATCTATTTTGCACGCCCCTAGTTTTACTCTTTCGAGAAAGTTCTGTTGACGCTACTCGATATCCATATTGCATTGATCAATATTGGCTGCTTCGGCAAGACTTGTTTCCCTGCTAAGCCAATTTTGTTTCACTATGGATTGGTTTATTTTAACGTTTAGCTAGATTTTGCCTAGTGTTTGAATGGTAACAATTCAGACAAACTCAACAAGCAAAAAGATCCACTATAGCAGATTCACTCTCAAGTTTTTCTGTTTGATAGAATTGATCTCAAAGGGGAAACGATTGATATTGTGTTTGGAATTGAGAAAATTTGATCTCAAATTTTATGATTTATTGTCATCCTTTGCAGTCTGAATTATTCAACGCATTCAAAAGATCCAGACTTTTGGTTTGTTGCAAGGGAGAGTTATGCTACACTAGGTGTGGACGAACAGACAAAGGTGTGTCTTCAACTGGACAGGTATGCAATGCTGGAAATGCTTATGATAAATTGACCAAACCCTGACAATTATGTTGAATATGTTTTCTACAAATTTTTCTGCACATACTTGTTAGACTGGTTTGTGATCCTTGAAAAGTAACTTAGGAATCTTCATTCACTTTGTGTTGGTAGGTAATATCCCTATTTCTACGATCAAATTGCAAAGTTATTGAGGGAAAGTCAGATTCAGAAGTTCATAACGCAACGACAAATGGTAATTATTTTCTTCTGCTAAAACTTGATGAACTATGCTTCAAATGCTCTGTGATATTAAATTATTTATGCCATTCCATATTTACTTTTCTTGGATAGGTATTGTCTATGTATTGAGTCTATCATTAGCAAATAATTTCGGTGACCTGATTATATTTTTCGTTGTATGAGCTAGGTAGGTTTGAGACATTATTACTAATTTCATTTGTTGGCATCAATGTTTACACCTTGCATAACATTATTCAAGAAGTGCTGCTTGGGTTAGTTGGAAAAAAAAAACAAGGAATATATTTTTTCCTGTCCCAAGAACAAATTGAAACTTATTATCATGATTCAAACTCAAATGGTTTGAAGAAATTTTGCAGTTTTTTAAAATTGAAAAGAAGACAGTGTACCCATGAAGAAGGTGGGAAACATTGTGAAAACAAAGAGAGAAGCTTTTCTTTTCTTTGAAAATGAGGATATGAATGGGAAATATGAGTTATTTGGTCTTATTCCGTTAGATAACTTATTAAATGATCTAAGTGGAAATTGGGGATATTGGACGAATTGGGGATTTAGGATGATAGAATTGTGGTGGGGACTAAACTAAGGTTGCAAGGCTCAATTTGGGGCTAAATTAGGGTTGCAAATTTTAATATGAGGTTCCACTCTTTGAGGGGTTGGTTCCTCTACAATAAAATTAGGGCAAAATAAAATTTTAATTTTTTTGAGTCCAAATTTGTAGTCGTATATGACGAGTTATATCTCTGGGTCCTACCATCAACATCATCATGTCCAGAAAATGACCATGAATGCCAAACACGTGGTGTATGACCAGGAATAATTTTTGGTACAACCACCAAATTTGGATTTAATTTTCTTCATTCTTTGATTGTAAAAAATTACACCATATTATTGAAGGGGCTATGTGGGTGAGAGCAAAGTAAGATCACAACCCAACTTGTTAGATCCCCCTAAAGATTGTAAGAATGGACATAAAGCGAAAACAATTTAAGCACAATTAGATGATGATCAAGGCGATCTAGTAAAAAATGAGGCAGCAAAAACATAAGTTCAAACTCACAAAAATATTTGCTTTAGTAAATTAATCAGAATATACAAGCTTCTAAGTGATGTTGACCTTGTTCACTTAGTTTTCTATAATGATCAAGTTGACGAGAATTAAGTGAAGTGTGCTACAAAGTAAACCAAATAAGGATAAGCACACAAAGTGGGAAGGGAAAGAGAAAAGACACAAGATTTGTTAAGAGGTTCGGAACTCTTAGCCTTCACCTCTAGCTCACCAAGCCCTTTGGTTGGGTAGGTCTTCTTAGCTTTACTGTGACAACCAACTTGTACACTTACAAGCAGCCACAAGCCCTCCTTCACAAGCACTTGATGCCAAAAAATCTTGCAATGAATAAGCCTTTCATCTCAAGCACTCACCAAGTGCCAAGGAGTCTTGCAACTAACTCCTAACCAAGCGTGGTGTTAATCCTTCCTTTACCAAGCCTATACCTTGTGCCAAAGGAGCCTTCCAAGTAGCACATTTATTCCCTACGCTAAGTGCTCACACACACTTTTAACACCTTGGAAGTTTATAAATTGATTTTTAATAATTGAGCCTTGCCTCATCACTACACTCTATTGGGATTTTATATAATAAAAGTACTATGACTACAAGCAAGTGAGAATGACCAATCCTAGACACAAAACTTGAGCATCCAAGAAGTCTAAGAGAGCTCTAGGGGTTCAATAGCATCATTGCTGTCCAAAACGCACTCCCCAAGGCCCTATTTAGGGTCTATCCCTTTTCAAAATAGTAGCCATGAGGTTTTAAATCCCCGAAGTTTACTTTTTTCAATAGCTAGTTTTGACAATTTTTTGAACGACCTGCCAATTGTACAATAACGCGCGTAATTGCTTTAGCCAGAAAGTTTAGTTATCCTTTGGTTACTGATGACTTTGCCGAACTTGCCATTATGCTTCTCTCCAAGTTTCACCAACTTCTATCTCTTGCTGATGTAGGTTTCAGCTATCGAAGTTCAGCTGGAGTCTCTCTTAAGCACACATCATTTCTTCTTTCAGTGAGTTCCATTTGTTGAAATCTTGCCGAAGCCTTCTACATCAACCCTAGAGTTTTAATCTCTAACTTTTGGCAGCCGCACTCTTTGTCAAAGTGTCTGCAAAACTTTCATTTGCATGCCTTAGGGCTGAACTCCAGATCTTTCGGTTACCAAAGTTCCTGAGGAAGTTGCTGCTAAATTTCATAGATCTCTTCTCCAACTTTTGAATCTTTCATGATTTTGATCCGTTTAAGTGTACAAGGACTCTTATGAATCACTTAGAGTGTTTGTAGTATTGTTATATCAAAACAAGGCTCAACAATTATTTATTTGTAAGAAAACCCATCCAACTTATTTCCCAATATCCTAATGAGCTACTAGCTATACAACTTATTTCCCAATATCCTAATGGGCTTAAGCATCCCTAACCCACCTCCTAATGGCCTATTTATTAACACCTAATATTCCATCCCCCTTGGATTGACCTTGCCCTCAAGGTCCAGATTTGTGTAGGGTATTAGCAAGTAGGAATTGCCTTAAATTAGAAGATGCTATTAGTCATGCACTCAAGCAATATTAAACTATGCATGGCTTGCAATCTTGGGAAATTTTAGCGGAGTTTTGTCGGAATTAGTATTTTGGTAGACTGACAGATCAAAAATAGGTGCGAAATCAATTTTGCCCATTTCAAAGGAATTCTGGAGGATTTTTGAGAAATTATTGCGGAAAGAGAAAAACATTGAATGAACTGTTTGCAATTTCGTGAATTTCTGGTGGAGTTTTGTTGGAATTACTATTTCAGTAGACTGGTGGAATGAAAACATGGGCGAAATCAATTTTGCCCATTTTGGAGGAATTCTAGAGGAATTTTTGAGAAATTCTAGCTGAAAGGGAAAACGCAATCCTCTCAGAAGGAGAGTGTCCTTAGCCAGCAGGGTAATCCTAGGTGGTTGCTGATTTAACCACATTTTGACACAAATTGAGTTGATTCAACAAGATGTCTTGAAAATGTGTCTGTAGATGTATCACAGAGTAATTAAACCACATTGTGATACAAAAAATCTACTGATAACATTTTCTTGATGCAAGTTGGTTTTTAGCTGTAAAAAGGATTGATTAAGCTCTTATATGCTGTTTCATTTTTTTCAGAGAAGGAAATTGACTATGTGAGACTGCTTAATAAAGTCCTTCCAAGAGATATCAGAATCATCGGTTGGTCTCCTGCCCCTGAAGGTTTTCATGCAAGGTGATTTGCATGTCATTATGTATGTACTTCATTGGTTGCAAACTGTAGTTAGCACTTTTCATTGCAATAGGTATGTCTTCCACTTTATATTATATCTGATTAAAAAGTGTGCTTGGGGTGTTAATTTTTAGCTATTTATTGTTTGACTTGAAGGTGTGAGTGTGATACAGGCATTGTATGCCAACAACTTGGGTTACATGATTTTTTTGTCTATCAGTTGTGTGTGGTTGTTGAATACCTCATACCAAATTCTATTTCGAAAATTGGTCCATTTGTCTGCAAATTTTCATCGTAAATACCTGTGTGCACTTGTTTTATGATGTTTAATGAATGATTATATACATAAAAAAGTATCATTTTTGTGTTTCTGGTGGTGGTTTTTAATAATTGAACTTACCGTAAAAGAGGCTGCTTTCTTGTGAGGTTCTTTCTACCATTAATCGACAAAGCAAGGGAGTTTATTGCTCACAATAGTTTTATTTACTGTGATAAAGGCACAAAGATGTTACTTTTTGTGTTGAGAGTGCGCACTTATTAACTTTCCCCGAGTTGAGAAGTGTGTATTTATGAAAAGCTTTAATTGTTTTGCTTGTGAAGTGGACAAACCAACTTTTACTGTTTGTTGTTATAGATTTCCATACATAATAAAGAACTTGGGCATTTAATGTAATGGCTTAAGTGTGAAAACTTGACTGCATTTATATTTCTGGTTTCTTAAGTGAGAAGTTTAGGTTGACGGATGATGTACAAGAATCTTATGGTTGACTGGTGGATCTTAAGTTTAGGCACCATATAATGGGGCCTTTTTATTTTATTTGTCTTATCAATATCAGGTTTTCTTGCTTGAGCCGCGAATACAAGTACTTTTTCTGGAAGGATATGTTGAATATAGAGGTGATCCCTTAATCTTGGTATTTACCATAAGTATCCTTCAATGATTTGCGATAAGTAGGCTACAATATGTTGCATTGTTTCAGGCAATGGAGTTGGCTGGAAAAAAGTTTATTGGCGAACACGATTTCAGAAATTTCTGCAAGATGGATGCTTTTAACATTCATAACTACAGCCGCAGGATCAATCATTTTGATATTTCTTGTTGTGATGAAAGGTAAGCATGATATTTGATCTCCAATAACACTTCAAAATAATTACAATTCTCAGCTGGGCGTAGATTTAAAAAACAATGTATGTTTTAAATGCAGTGCAACTCACTTGTTGTTGTCCATCTAGGCTGGATGGAAATGAATTGTGGGCTATAACAATCAATGGTAGTGCATTTCTGTGGCATCAAGTGCGGTGCATGGTTGCTGTGCTCTTTATGATTGGTCAAGGTGTTGAAACTCCTAGTGTGAGTATGCTAAACCTGCAGTTGGTACATAATTTTTTGTCCAATGTAATAATGGACTTTTTTTATGTGTTCCTTTTTACTTTTTCTCATCATTCAAAGTCAATAAGCTTATATAGGTACATGTTGACAATGCTTTTTAGTGCCTTCATGTTTGGTGGTTTTATTGGTGACCCACACTTGGGGCATTTTATTGTCTGCTGCATGCAAGTATGGCTATTGTTTATACATGATGACTGGACCCTTCGGGCTTAAAATATGGTACCTAAGAGTTCTGAAATACTTCTTGGAATAGGGTTGGGATGTGGGACAAAGATGAGGGGCTCATAGTCCTAAGATGATGATGAGAATTGAACCCCTAATTCTCTTCACATCCTACCAAGTCTCAGGTGATGCCAACAGGGCCCCCATATATTTGCTTACAGAACGAGGACAAGCCTAAGCTACTTTGCTAGCATGGCTAGGTTGAAGATATTTCTCTTTGAGTGAGAATGCTAATACATGGTTAGACTAACCTAAATTAAATCAGCTAACCTTATTTTGTCTATATTTACTTAAGAATCGAGATAAATTAACCTATTGAAGCTTTAATTCTTAACTCTTTTTATCCAAGCTCTCAACGTCAACATGATGAACACAAATTGTTATCTTAATTATAATTGTATGATTAATCTTATTTTTCTGGTTGATGGCTTGCAGATAATTGATGTATTGCTAGATACTGGGAGCACCACCAAAAAGCCACAGTATGCCATGGCTCCTGAGCTTCCATTAGTTCTTCATTCTTGTCAGTTTGAAGGTCTCAATTTCATATGCTCCTCAGGTGGACCATGTCACTTGAACATATGCTCTCGATTTCATATGCTTCCATTAGTTCTATAAATCATCTGAGCATCTTTTTAAAGGAGGAAAGAGATTGCAAGTGGTGTTTTAAGTTATTTTTCGGTAACGAATGTGTCATGAAATGAAATACGCCAATATTATGGTTATTTTACGACCATTTTATATATTAGTTGGTTTATTTTATTTTTTTTGTAACTTGCGTAATTTTAGGGAAGATATTTTGTAATTTCCATCCTTTCTAATGAGCTTTTTTTTAGCTTATACATAATATTAATGTTGTGCTTTGCCAGTTTGATGATAGAGCGTTGGTGTTACCATCAAAATTTTGCGAATTCTTCTCATATGAATGATACATTAATATCCATGTCCCCTACTTTTCAAGATAGTGGACAAAAGTTGAAAAAAGGATGTTGTGATTCAACATCTGCAACTTTGGTGAGACTTTGTTTTAATTCCTTGAACCCTATGAAATTCTTCCTGAATTATTTTTCAGTAAGTCTCCATGGTTTCTTGGAGAATTATCATCTAAGGTTTGAAATTCCTTTATGCAATTCATTAGTCCTATATCTGTATGTGTGCGCTTTATTTTTAGTAATAATTATTGTTTTTTCTACCTTTATTGGATTCATCGTATTCATCCATCATTTCCGCCATCACCCCTCTTCCATGCTCCATGACTATTGTTTTGTGTCCTAAAAAAGCTATCTATTGAATACTTGGTTTATCAGATGCAAAGCGAGCCCTTTGTGATCACTTAAAGAGCGAATTCAGGACGCACATACTTGAAGCTGCTATTTTTCGTGATGCTTGGGAAAACATAAGTAAAGGTGCATAGATTATTAGCTTTCATGTATGAATTTCGTTTTGTACACATTTGATTTTCTTTTGTTTCATTATAGGTGGAATTGAATCTGGTGTTCATAAAAAGGTCAGACCTCATGCTCCATTGATGTCACGGCCAACTGAGCGTAAGCACTCTTTATATATTAACAATTATGAACAAATATGTTTGATTGCTTCTCTATTCCTCTGAACAAAATAAGAAGTGAAGCTTATATTTTGACTCATTTCAGCTTCCTACGAAGAAAGACGGGCGAAACTCACTATTAAAGAACTCGGTAAGATGTCTAGAGCACCGCCCATCTCATATAGGGATATGAGACAATGATGTTAACACAGAACACCTCTTATTCATTGCCAGCCTTATAATTCTTTTGTTTGCCTTAAGAAAGCCTATTGGTTCTGCCGCTCTGATGGAACAGTTGAGATTAGTTATGTTTGCTCCTACCTATAATCCTTAGATTAATTACTGCAATTTGTTATAAATCTCTACATATAGTTTTATGTGAGTTTTTTTTTTTACACTACACACGAAAGATGGGTGCAATGATAGCTGGGACGCAATTTGTAGCATTCAAATAGTAGCATTTGTTCATTAAACAAATTTGTGTCATACTTTATTCTGGAGCCTCACTGAAAATTATTCTCGCAGAATTCAACCTTAGATATTTTCATCCTTCGGTCTTATTTGTGAAACATCAAAGTAACTTTGTTTTGCTCATCTCTTTTGCCGGTGGGGTAAAATGAAGAACTAAAATTAAATATTCTCTGGAGTGAAACAATTCTTGCCATAAGTTATTTCTGAATGCTTGATGTGTATCACACAATAAAATTAGGTATATACCATACCATGGAGGTGGAAAATCTTATGAAGACAATTTAGTCATTGTCTGAATCAGGTCTTGCAGCAATTTGGGCTTGGAGTCGCCGGAAAAAAGAATCCCGAGCATTGTAAAAAATGCAGTAATCATCATAAACAGATTGGGATCACTTCCGGTCATCATACCACGACTCTTGGATTCCTTGTATTACGGACTGTCAATCTCAGCCAAAGACCTGCCTACGCTTGCCCACTTGTTCACTGGAAAAGGTTACCCAAGTTTGACAAAAATTCCCATCACCTGAGTTTTCCGGCGACATTCCGACCAACTGGAACCACCTCCGGCGATTGCGTCATCACCTAAATCTTCTTGTTGGGTTAATCCTACATCCCATTTGGAGGCAACCGGTGACTTGTATATAGGCTAATGGGAAAGCCTTAATTCTTAAGCTAGCTTTTGGATCAAGAGAGGCCCATGAACCTGTTGCAAAGTGGTATCAGAGCCAAGGTTGGTTTTGGTGTTGGTGTTACCTCAATTAGCCACACGATTTGTCGGCCGGTCCGAAGTTGTGTCTC
>JAVDBV010001975.1:0-14293 GCA_032619315.1 Piper longum
ATATATATATATATATATATATGAAGTAAATATGACCAAATTTTTTTCCTTAGCCGTGTGTGCGATCAATGATGACACCGTTGGTGGTGCATTTTAAAAAAATTGGTAGTCAACGTAGAGGCGTGATGCGTGCCGGAGACGCACGCTCTCATGAACCACGGCCGCCGAGGTGGGACCCATCTTTTGTTGAAACAGAAGATTCTCTCCACCTTAATTAATCCGTTTCTTTTCATACTATATTAAAAACGTACCAATACACACGGCCTTTGTTAAAACATTAACCCAGAAATAAATTTTCATTAAATTCTCACTAAATGGTGATAAAATACATTATAACGATTCTTATTTATTTTTTTTATTTTCGTTACATTTTAATTTGATTAAATATCATATTCTTTTGTCAAAAATTCAATTTTTTTTTACTCTCTTCTAACAACAATAAAAGCTGTTTGTAATAAAATTGGAGATGTCCCATCGACCCGTCCGAGAGTATGCAATGTCTTTGAGAATTAAGTATAATCTTTTTTTTTGTTTTTATTATTTTTAATTATTTAAACCCATGGCCGATATCGCGTTGGTCTACCCTAATAGAGTGTTTGATTAGACTATAAAATTTTAAGAAAAAATTCTCGCAAATTTCTTTTTATTATGATTATAAAAAGCAATAAAACTCACAAAATAACATTTGGCCTTTATAATCATCGAAACAATTTTATTCTTCATTCTAAAGGTTTAAAAACATAAAAAAGACCAACCCTTATTTTCAGTATTTTAACATTTAATATTTTTAAAAAGATCTGCAACTTTATATTTTGCTAATATTTTTCCAAACACGTTTTTAAGTCATTATTATTATCATTTTAATTTTTTCAAAAAACCCCTTAAAATACGTAACCCAACAGCTCATAACCAAATTTCCCGTAAACGATGACATCGTTGCCTAGACAACATACAAAATCAGAACTCAAAAAAGAGTAATGCCGGCAGAGTTGAGCTTTAATCAAGACGGGCACCTGTGATTTGGCGGCAAAAGGAGATAGTAGGCATTAACGTCGAATTCCATTCAATGGCACATACCGAGGTAATCACTAAATTACACAAAGAAGGCAATGTAAGCACAAAATAGAATAGGTACTATCAAACGCTTCAATTATGTAGCATTATTCACCCTACTACTGACCCCAAAAAAAAAGCAGTGTTGACTATTTCACGCCCACATAAAACGTTTTAACTGAAAAAAATCCACTTTGGGACGTACAAGATCAGCCACAAAATTTATGTGTCAAAATCACTAGCGTTATTTGAACCTGAGCAGAAAATATGGAGACAAACTCTTGCCAAATCTGAAGCACAAAAGAGAATCAAGGCTTCAGTGCAAGAGCCAGTCCAAGTTTGGGGCTTTTCTCCAAAGCTTTGGTATCGAACTCTCCTGAAATAGTGAGGACGGACTTGGGTTTTAGTTCATGCTGAAGAAGAGCACTAACCTTACCAAGATTATCAAATTTGGCCTTCACAAGTGTAAGAGAATCAATGGCATGAGCAGCGCCAACAGAAAACGAGTTCTCGCTGGTGGAAATTTTGCGGGAAGCCTCTGCTACTGCAATAGTATTCTTAGCCGGATATACATGGTGAAGATAGGATACCTTTACCAGATCTCCTTTATCAGCCCTAAAGCGCATACATAAAAAAAAAAAAAAGACGAACTTGTCAAACATTTGCAACAAAAAACATGTGCCAACTCATTGCATTCTATCTTAACTATAAAAGCAGAAAGCCAACTCCAAAAAGTCATATTTAACATGTATTATTTTGTGATCATAGAATAGGAAAGTAAGAACACCCACATTGCATGCAAGTTGTAACAATTCCAATTAAAAGTTCTATGGAAGAAAATAAACTTACAGAAAAATAGCAAAGCTAGCCTCTGGCTTTGTTACACCAATCCCAGCATTATACTTGGTGAAGGTATTAGACGAAGAGTCATACCCAGCCTCAGCCCCTAAGGCAAAGCCAGGGCTTCCAAGAGTCAACGTAAAATCCAAGGCAGGGGACTGACTCAGCCCAACAGCAGTAGTGAATGCCGCATGGTGATGAAGGTATTGAAACTCCACCTGAAAAACAACAGCACAGCCAAATTCAAATATGAGAATAAGGTTTAAACACAAATTAAATGTTAACAGCAAGGCAACCATCTGCATATATAGTGTCAAGTGAAATTTAACATATTTGCATACCTTCCCAGAAGTGTAATCAGGAAATTTCAAGGTTGTGATGCATTTTGTGGATGGAAACACATCTAAGAAACTAAATGTTGTAGATATCTAGAAATACAGCATTTGAGAATGTTAGGGATTTGAAACATTAGAGTTTAAAACTTCGTGACCATTTTTTTTTAAAAAATGGGACTCACATTTGAATTAGAATCGACTTTGGCTTCAATGGAAGTGTTATCGTATTTGTATACAGCAGCAATATCACCGGTTGATTGTTCACCTTTTTTTGTAGCACTTGAAGTCAAACCCTAAGGAAGGTAGAAAACAAGTACGTAAAAATAAATTTTGCAGAATTTTCTCCTTGCTTAAGAAATGCTCCAACAACACATAATGAATATGAAATTTCGCCTTGAAAGGTGTAAAGTGCAGAACAAACAGTAAAAATATAAAATTTTCCTAAGTTTCAAAATATAACCACATTCACATGACAGAAAGACAATAGAAAAGGAATTTAATTTCAAAAGGGTCTAATTAAAAACACATAAGAACAGACGTCACCGCAGAATAAACATCAAAATAAGAGTAATTGATGCATGTCACTTTTATATTCTTATGGGTAACATATCACATCAAAAGAGGAAATTTAAAAAGAAAACAATGCTACTTATAAAAAAATTGGATATATCATGCAAAGGTAGGTACAAATTTCCCCATCATACAGGAATTTCCGGTCACTTGCAATACAATAAGCTTATTAAATGTGAGAGTTTTTGGTTTTCCAGCTCAAATAGTCTTTTATTCAGTTTTCTTTACACTATTTCTCTACTGAGATTGTAAATACATGTGTTATGAATTTTAAAGCACCGGATATTATAAATGAAAAATTGAGTATGGTTGATTCCATCGCCCCTTTCTGTGCATAATCAAACAACTTATACCTTCCTTGTGCAGTTTCCAACGGAAACTCTTTGGTCCTGACTTCGTGATTGATTTATCTTACTCACCCTTTCCTCCTCCCACCAATCCTCAATCGTGTAGTAGGACAATAAAATAGCCAAATCAACAGACAAGAAAAACAACATTCCCCAAATATCCACACATCAACAAACAATAAAATGGTCTCAATGAAACAATTTTGATGATAAAATTACCCAATTGACTGCTATTCAGGTAATTTAGGCAAGGCCTATATTGCACAACTTCTACTGTACATCACCAAAAAACAACAACAACAACAAAATCAACAAAGCCCTGAATTTATCCAATTAATTAACCAAAATGACATTAACCACATTTTATCCAACAAACCTTAAAAAAAACCTAGCTCAATAACAAAATCAAACAACCAAAACAAAACACTTTTTTTTTAAAAAAAGGAGCCAGAATCCAATCCACTCACCACGCCAACATCACTATAGGTGGAAACAGTAATCTTCTGATCCTGGGTATAGTCCTTGGTCAACAGATCTGCCATGAAACCCCCCACAATCACACCAAACCCAAATACAGAACCATAAAACGAATCAAAAAACTGTAAAACAAAAGTAGAGTGATGAGAAAGAAACCACCTTTGGCCTTCTTTCCAATGTCGGAGAAGAGGCCGGGACCCTTGGACATGGTTGCCGGCGGAGGTGCAGGAGCGGGCCTTCTTCCCGGTGACGTTGAAGGGGAATGGAACTGTAGAAGAGTGTTTGGATGGTGAAGAGATTAAGTAATATAATATATAAATATGAAAAAAAATAAAGGGGACTGGACTGGACAGGATGCCACCTAAGGTGGGATTAATTAAATTAATTAATAACAACTCTGTCCAGCAGCCATAATTAATTAATTAATATTAGGGATCATCAATCATCATGATATATCTTTAAAACGTAAATGTGATTCACATACGCTCCTATTGTGTGACCGGCGGTGGGTGTACAAATTTGCAGGTGTAGCCTAATCCGGGACATAGACAAGTGGTTAAAAGTTTTTTTGATAATACCTGGTTAGTAATTTTATATTATGTAAACAACATGGTTATATTTTAGATGCTTGTATTTAACTATCTTATTGAAAATAGGACTAATGTAATGAAATTTAGGATTTAATGATTTTATATAACAATTAAAAAATATTTGGGAGAATTTAAATTTGATGTACAATATTTGTAACATTTTACAATATTATAAGATATTTTTAAAAATAAATTTTATTAAAATAAAATATATTATTAATAAATATTAAATTAACTCAAATTTGACCCAAACTCAAATTTACCGAAAATTGAAACCCCCCGACGACGTGACTGCAGCTCCTCCAATATGAATGACTCGTGCCTGATTGCGCAACGAAGTAAAATAAGGTCTTAAACACAATCACGCCATTTGCTTTTCCATCCCAAACACCTTGAATTCATTATCAATGTCCACCCAGCTACATCCAGGTTCTTTTTTCAATCCCATCTTCTTCATCTCTCCTCTCAACTCTACTACTAGATCCCACCTCCCAACTGCCGCAAAAATTTGAGACAACAACACTATCATTGGCGGCTTACAAGGCAATTCTGCTGTTCTTATTTTCTCGGCAATCATCAGTCCTTTGTCAAGCTTGTTGAAGTTCTTGCAGCACACAAGAAGAGCTTGCCACAGTGATTCTTCATACTTCTTCGGCGAGCTTCTAATAAACTGTTCGGCTTCATCAAAAGTTCCACCTTCTGCCAGCAACCTCACCATGCAAAGATAATGTTCTTCTCCTGCTTCAATGGACATGGATCGAAAGAAACGCTTCCCATGGTCGATATACCCTGCGTGCCCACATGCAGAAAGAACGCAAGCATAGGTGGTTCTGTTTGGCTTTGTTCCTTCACTCTTCATCTTTTCAAACAGCTCCATGGCTTCATTCACTTTTCCATGACGAGCAAAAGCATCTATCATAGCTGTCCATGAAATAACGTTTCGATCTTTCAAGTTCTCAAAGATCTTCATCGACTCATCAAGACTTCCACACTTGGCATACATATTGATCGTTGAGTTCTGAACCTTGACCTTCCTTTCCAAGCCAGTTTTAATGCTTAGACAGTGAACCTGCCTACCAAACACAAGCATCACTAAACTGGTGCAAATACCCAACACACTGATGATAGTGATGTCGTCTACACATGGGCCAAATTCCATGAAATCGCAGAAAATGTGGAGACCCATTTCGTCAAAACCACCTCCACCGCAGCCTTCAATCAGAGCATTCCATGATGCAACATCTTTGTATTCAAGAGCTTCAAAAACTTTCCATCCATCAACCATCTCCTTCCACCTAGAGTACATTTTTAGAAGAGCGCAGGCTGTAAAGCAATCCGACTCCAATCCAATTTTAAGAGCGAGTCCATGGAGTTGTCTACCGCAAACTTTGTCCACTAGACATGCAGAAACAGCAGAAGATAGAGAAGTTGAGGTCACAACGACTCCCACTTTCTTCATCCTCCAAAAAGTTTGAACTGCATCCTGGAGTTGCCCGTTCTGAGCATAACCCGATATAAGTGAGTTCCATGATACCTCATCCGGACGACCAATTTCTTGAAACGCCAACCTTGCCTCATACACCAACCCATGCGCCATATAAAGCGTGACAACAACATTGGAGGCCATTGTGTAGGCTAGAAAGCCTCTTCGAAGACAGTGACCGTGAGCCTAAGCAAGAGAAGAACACAAACAAATAAAAATACCATCCATTTTTTATCATCATCGTCATCCTCTTATCCCAGCAGTGTTGGTATTGCAGACAAAAAATTTGTCACAAACTTACTGTTTCACTTTTAAAATCATAACATAACACCTGCGTATAGGTATACTGGAAAGTTTATATACTGAATGCCCTTACGCATATGCGATGCAACAATAGGAAGGGAGGAACATAAGATAAAGTTTTACGAATATTACGTAGAAAGCAGACCAATTGAGAATGCTATACATCAGCATGTCCTTGTAAAGCAGATAATAATCAAATTCAACTTATCAAACCATGACATAACAGCACCTCTACATAGACAGAGTGGCAAGTTGATACATTGAATTCCCTTCATGATGAAACTCGTTGGAAGGGAGCAACATCAAATCAAGTCTTAAAGATTTAACCGCCTTTCATTACCTCCTTTTCAGATTATTAGATAGGCATCATATTGATTGACAATATACGTCTCCGTAAAGGTTTTCAATACATGACAAGATTACGGCAAATTCATAAATTTCATACACGAATGATGAAGAAGCCTGCATTCCTTGGAAGTTCGTTTCAAAAATCAAAACAATTCAAATGCATCAGAAAGCGTAAAAATAAAAGTAGTGACATGTTTATTCATTGAAATTCCCTTCATGATGCAACCCTTTGAGGGGGGGGGGGGGGAGGGGTCGGTGGCGCGGCTATCTAACCAAGTCTTAAAGATTTAGCATCCTCCCATTATCTTTTTTTTTTTTCAGATTAGTAGATAGGCATCATACTGATTGCGAATGCCCCATATTATTCCTTGCAAACCTGATAATAATGAAACTCAACATGCTTTCCAAAATATCAAAAGATAACAACCATTCATAAGCTTCAAAAATCAAAACTTTAAAACATGAATGATAAAAAATTAAAAACACAACAACCTGCATTCCTTGCCGCAGAAGACCCCGCTCGCCACACCCACTAATCACACTAGCATAAGTGTACTCATTCGGACAAACACCTGGGTCCTCAGCAACCATCCCGGAAAAGACCTCCACCGCTCTCTCACCCTTCCCACACTGCGCGTACCCAGATATAAGCGCAGTCCAAGTAACCACATTCCTGACAAGCATACCATCGAACACCTTGCGGGCACACTCCATCACCCCCCACTTCGAGTACATGTTGACGAGGTGGTTCTGCAAGTAGAGCTGCGCGGACCATTCCTCGCGCACCAGAATGGCGGCGTGGGCAGACCTTCCCGCGGCGAACAGCCGGCGGCCGGAGCAGGCGCTGAGCAGCTGTCCCAGAAAAGATGGAGTCCAGAGCCCGCCGGAGAAGGGGAGCTCCGGCATCTTTGAGCATCTTATTGGTACGCCGGAGATCCGCCGGCGTCGGCTCTGCCTTGCCGGCGGTCACCGGAGACGCATATTCCGGCGACCACTGCCGGAGGAGCCGTTAGTGGAATGCTACTGCTTGCTTATCGGACAAGTTTCTGAACATACGCAAATGTGGACAGACCGTTTATGTACAACATCAAGATTCAGGAGCAAAAGAGCATGACCACAAAAAAATTACAAAAACTTTTAGCCAAAACCTTCTTATTTTAGCCAAAGTGTGCCACTTTTAGTTGGCCACGTGGATTTCTGAGTATAATTTAAATAAAATGCTAATAGGGAAGTGGCTTTTTAGTAAGGAGGAGGTGAGACGAAGGTAGGTAGGAGAGTGAAAAATGTGGATTTATTAGTGTACTTTTTAAGTAGGTTTTCAGTGTAAAATTCGGTGAGATTAAGAAGAAGAGTATATTTTAGAGGTGATATGATGAGAGGGATGTGGGTTTTTGAAGGCGGAGAAAAAAAATGAAGAAGGTGGGCTTATTATTATATTTGTTGGATGGGTTTCTGAATAGAAAATTAAACAAGGTGATGAGGTAAGCTTTGAGGTAAAATGATAATACGAGATAGGTTTCTGAGGTGAGCTTCATTTTTCTTGTCTATGAAATTTGAGCAAAAATAAATTTAAACATATTAAATTTGTGCATTGTGTTGATCTTTTTTGTTGGCCGAGATTTATATAGTCCAACTTTATTTAATTATGAGAATTTTTACCCAGTGCAGGTAAATGATAGTATTACTATTTGACGGTCACAGAGTCGCACCAAATTGACCATGACTCAAAATAAATTTATTTTTGAGTAATAGTAATACTATTACAATCCCAAATTTGTTTTTCAAACGAAGGTGGAAAAGAATATTCAATCTGACCAATTTAAGACAAAATTAAATTTATTTTGAGTCATGGTCAATTTGGTGTGACTCTGTGACCATCAAATAGTAATACTATCATTTACCTGCACTGGGTAAAAATTCTCTTAAGTAAATAGAGTTTCACCATATAAAGATCAACACAATGCACAATTTTAATATTTTTAAATTTACTTTTGCTCAAATTTCACAGACAAGAAAAATGAAGCTCCCAAGAATATTTACAATGAGCAAAATTATCAGCTTGAATTTTTAGTGATCAATTTTATACACAAGTACAACATTTTTTTAAGCAATATCAGCGAATGATTTTGATCTCGATTGAACAAGAACAAAACTTATTCATTTACAAGGAAGATTTCAAGGGCTTTTGGCGCAAATTAATTAATATATGCATATGACATGAATATTTTATTCATGTTAAAAATAACTCAAACTTTGGTTTAGCATATGATATCTAACTTTCCATCTAATCCCTGTTTATGTATTTTTCATAGGACTACATGCTGAGAACTTGTAAATGTAAGTGATCTAAACATTTGCTGAGAAGGAAAAATATGATATGAACACAGAGTCTCTTTCCAGTTTACACCTCACGGTGGGATTCAAAGTACAACTCGATCACTTCCATTCTCTGGAAAACAAAAGGCAGACAAATGAAACACGCGAGGGATTAATCCAGGGAAAAAAAATAAAGTTAGAATAACTCGGGATCAGTAATTGAACCTCTTCAAAAAGTATATACCTTACACAAGTTGATTAATTTTCTAATTTCCTACAAAACACCCGAGAACAATCAATAGGAAATAATAATAATAATCCATTCAAACCAGAGGGTCACATTAATAATAAACTAAATGAGAGTGTTAAAAGCATCAACATCCAATCTAAAGCAACCAAGTCTGCTACACATGAACTGTCTTTTGTTGGTTTCTGTAAGAATCTAAGAGTTCTAGTCTTCCAGACAATCTTCCTATTCCAAAAGCAACAAGCCAAAAATATCTGCAAACACTTTGAAAAAAAAAAATCTGCTAATGCAATCTGCATGTGTTCATAATAAATCCGACAATCACCACCACCTCTTCCACCTGCAGCTTGCTTCACATCCACCTCTCCTTCTCCTCACCTTTTGGTCGAAGATCAAAGGAAAGAGGCTTGACAAGGAGTTCTGAGCAAAGGAGGTAGACCCATCAATGGATTCCCTTGTCCTGACCGACCCACTTCGCCTCCTAGCCGGCTCTGGCCGCCGGCTTGCCGGCCACCTCTCCCCGGCGGCGCCTTCTCATGTTCCTACTCTGCATCCGGTGTTTGCTGTCTCTGCTCCTGCCGGCAGGCCTCGTCGCTTCTCCATCGCCGGCGCCGGCTCAGTGAACTCTGTCATGCCGAGCTCCACCTCGGTAACGTTTTTTTTCCCCTAAAATTCTAGAGAATATTTGTGTGGTGTGATGAAAAATTTGCTATTTGTTCGGCATGGATCTTGGTTGTATTATAATTTTGAGTTCTTTTTTTGTTTGTTTGTTGATAAGTAAACGGGTGTATGGGAATTGAATACTACAGATATGGTTTTAAAAATCTTTGCTTAATAGGTTTTAGATCATGGGATGGTGGTTGATCTGGATTATATTCTAGCTAAAATGATATGAAAAAAATGAAAGAATTTGTGACGAGTCTATATGGTGATTCGGATGCCATCTTTGAGTTTTATTGAATCAGCTAGGAAACAATTTAATGTTTGAACAGGTATTTGTTTGTTTTCCCTGTCAAAAGATGTTTTTTATGATAGGAAAAAGTACAGATTTTATGGAAGAGGGTAGTCTGATGATGAAGATAGTGTGGTCAGCATGCACAATTTGTTATGCTCAAAGATAGATATTAAAAACATATCTTTTGGTGGTCATTTCTATGTTCTTCAATGTTTTTTCAGAGAAAGGATGGTGTCTACACAGTTGGTGATTTTATGACTCCAAAGGAGCATTTGATAGTAGTCAAGCCTACGACTACAGTCGACGAAGGTTACCGATTTGGGCATTCAAATGTTTCTAATCTAAAATAATAAGAAAAAAATCTCTGTTTAATGTTTGTTGTGTTCATTGCAGCTTTGGAGACACTTGTTAAGTACAAAATAACTGGTTTTCCTGTGATTGATGATGACTGGAAACTGGTGAGGAGTTTTTTATTGGGAATGATTTCAAAGCATTAGTAGAACTAATTTTAATTTTAATTTTAATTTAAAGGATTCAGCAGCTTACATTGTAATTTGTTTCACTTGTGTAATTATAGATTGTCAGTTTGCTGCAATTTCTTACCATACGTATACTATTCATTCACGCTTGCTGTTTTTCGTTTGCCAGTATATTTGGTTTTAGAGAATAATAGGACAAGAAAATTAAAAGAATTTGTTAGGAAATACAAATAAAAATATGGTATAGATATTAGAAACTAGTGCTGGTGTTGTTCCTTTTTATTTTATTTAGAAGCATTTATATTGTTGTAATTGTTATATGCTGATTAACCTAACTACGATTTTCCTTCTTTTGCAGGTTGGCGTTGTATCTGATTACGATTTGTTGGCTGTGGAGTGTATTTCAGGTCCTTATTATTGGGGTGTTCAACTTTTTTATTTATGTATCGGGTGTCACATTCGCCTTCTCCTATGTTTATGTTTACCCATTTCATATTCATTCTGTATGCATTAATACATGCTTTAAAATCTGGCACAACAGGGATGCAATCATGTTTTTTTTTTCTCTTGAAGTTTAAGTTACAGGTAGAAGTGGAGCTTATTATCCATGGTTTATCTGTTTTCCTTCTCTATTGCATGTTTTCACTTGCAGTTATGCATGCTTTGTTTTACACCATTTTGAATCACTTAGTTTGTAAAAAGCTGTCAATACTGAATAGATTGAAAATTTGTTGTGACTAGGCACTGGAAAACCGGAGATCAGTTTGTTTCCCGCAGTTGATAGCAATTGGAATGTATGATTTTCTCCTCATTTTCATGATATTTGTCTTTAAATGATGTTTGCTATAATGAATAACTAGACTATGATCTACTGAAAGCATTTCCGCCATGTTACTGCCGATGAGGTTCTTCACATGGTTTTTGATTTATTGCTTTTCATTTCCTTATAAGCGGATGGCCGCAATGTGGGTAAAGATTGTAGAATTAAGCGTTTGGAATTGTTTGTTTAGCTGTATTACTAAAATTTATATATTATGCATAGAAAGTGAGCGTCTAACTGCAATTTTCTTCTTCATCTAGACGTTTAACGAGTTACAGAGGCTACTGTGTAAAACCAACGGGAAAACCATTGCTGATGTGATGACTCCTGCGCCACATGTTGTCCGCAAAAATTCAAACCTTGAAGATGCCGCAAGGCGAGTTTCACAATGTAGTTACATGATAATATGATTTCCGCAAACTTCTTCTAATGTGACGTTGTTAGACTTGATTGGATACTTAGTTTCTCTCGCTTACTTCATTGGCCCATAAAAACAACAATTTTATTCCGTTGCAAATCGGTAGTGACATTCTATTGCCCAAACTGATTTCATCTTTTGTGATATTCGAGAGTATCTTTCTGTGCAGGCTATTGCTGAAAACTAAATACAGAAGACTGCCTGTCGTAGATCGATCTGGTAATTTGGTAAGTTGCAGAAAGCGAGTCACAGTTCCACACTCGAATTCTTGAATTAATAACTGCTCAAGTTACATATGGTTTCATTTGTTGTTTTGTTTCTGTGGTAGGTTGGGATCATTACAAGAGGAAATGTTGTTAGTGCAGCTCTCAAGCTTAAACGTGAGAACGAGAGATGACCTCATTCCTCCAGCACAGAGTCTGCTCCAAATATTATTGATCAACAAGTTGAGGACATTCTTTCTCCGGAGACGACCCATGTTGTGGTATAATTAGGGTTGTATCGTAGATGCCTTATATGTTTGTTTCTTTTCTTCTTTTTTTTTAAAGGATTTCATGTATAATGTTCTAGGTAACAAACATTGACAATATTTGTGTTAAAGAATCACAATATTATATGCCAGAAAATTTAAAAAAAAAAACAAGAATGTTGCCTTAGTTTCCACCCACTTCAATGAAATGTAGCATATTGCACTAAATATTAAATCGAAAGATGGAAGGGATTTGTTCAACACAATAAGTAAAATAAACGAATGGAGAAATTAGCTATACACGATGCATCAAATATATAGAAAATATTCTCCAAGCATCCATAAGCATATAACAAGACTTAAAATGTTGGACTCTGCAATTTGTCATGGCAACCCATGGCTAAGTATCCAGTTTCAAAATCCAACAATAACAAATCCTAGAGCACAAAGGTAACTGCATATATTTGGCACTAATAGAGGCAAATACATGTCACTTTGCAAAAAATTACCCACAAATTTTTATTAAAAAAAATGGCATAAGAAATCAGATGAGCAAATGTACTTCCTATTGCCTGTTCAGGAGCGAAAAAGAGAAAAGAATCCAATGCAACAAAAAACATATGTGCCAGTCCTTAATTGTGTGTCAAGCCTTCCATTAGCCAATATTTGTTTCTTATAAACTGTAACTCTGACTAACTAATAACGCCTGTACTCTATTCAGAGCACTTCATATAGTCTTTCTAGATTTGAGGAGGATACAGCCTGACTTGTACCGGACCTTGTTGTTGTATTCTGCAGGCTCCCGCCAAAATAAAGTACTATGTCAATGTCATTTGCACCAGTAGAATTTGAGGAAGCAGTGGTGTTAAACAAAGTCATGAAATAATTTTCTATCATTTGTTCTTAAGTCGTCCTCACAGAGTTCTAGGCATAAAAGATGAATTTAACATTTCATATCTTCATACTATAGATCGCTAAAAAACTCTTCAGACAACACACAGAACTTCAGTTTTTGAGAAAAATTTTGATATTAGACCAAAATAACAAAAGTGACATAATTCCCACCTTTCACAAAAATCGACTACTGTAGAATTGCAGCTGACCATTATCAGAATTTCACAATAATGTATGCAATATAAATGAAACCTGGATAAATAGGGGGTATCACTCAGTCTGAGCAGGATCAGCAGGATTTAGAAGATCTTTAATACCCACAAGGATTTGTTTAACAGTGATGGCAGGTCTCCGACCCTAAAAAATTACAAGAAATTCAAGGCAAGATAATGGCACACATATCACAAAAGAAAAGCGTATAAAATATTATTGGACGTGGTCATTCATTTCATTGTAACACTTACACTATTCTCATTAATAATGGATAGACAGACGGTTCCAGAAGGGTACACATTGGGGTGGAAAAACCATTGAGGAAATCTGCATCTGGGAGGCTTACTTGGATAATCCTCACTAAACTGCAGTGTTAGAGGGTAAAAACCACCCTCCTAGTCAGTCTGCAAGAATACAGGGAGAAGTTCAGGCACGCCATAGAACAATTGTATTACTAAGTCCTGTTACAGTTCATATTAACAATCTGACTGCAATCAGAGGAACAACATAAATAGGTTCTTCCCTTTAAATTATCTAACATCACACAATAGAATACTTCAAACGCAAACAATAACGCAGCTGACATAACTATAAAAGCCAACGTTTGAAAAAAGCCATAACTCGTCTTCAAAAGAAGGAAAATTCGTGTGATTCATCATGCACCTTAATAGTGAAGTCAATCTTAAACGAAGACAATCATGAATAGTTAAAAAAATAAATAATCAAAGACCTTCGTCATTTACTTAACTGAAGTTAACAAAAACCTCCATATGCTCTAATTCGACTCTGGTTTCGCACGAAGAGACTAATGAAATCATGAACTATTTCAAACAAACAACACGGAAAAAAAAACGAACTGGTACCAATTTCCGCAAGCATGCGCATGACATGCATAAGCCAAACAAACCAAACCATAATAAAAATCAAAGCTTTCTTTGTTTTTACTAATGCACAACAGATTGACGTGAGATTTGTTCACAATTAATGATGACCAAAAAAGAGGAAGCGAGCAAGATAGCCTCACCCCCGGCTTGCCAGGGATGATGCGGTGTCACGCCATCAAATTCACAGAACCGCCCGGCCCACTTTCAGGTTTCGCCACAAACCCCTGATCAAATCACAGAATCAACCAATTC
>JAVDBV010001976.1:0-13142 GCA_032619315.1 Piper longum
TATATATATATATATATATATATACATACATATAATGTACTTCAATAATAATGCACTAAAACCCAAAACTTATCTGAGAAAGTCATTGGTTGTGACAATTCCTATACATGGTCGAATATTTGTTCGGACATACATCAGCTGAGAACTAGTTGGTGTATGCTGCCTGTATATAAATATAATGTAATATATGGTCTGATCAAAATACAGAGAGGACCACCGTCTCCATTCACCACCCTGTCGATGTGAATGGAAACAATTTCTTTACACAACTCGCAAACTGGGACCCTGGTCTAATTGTTGGGTCAGTATTCATTTAATTTCTGTATATGGCATATAATTGGCATGATACACATGCAAAGCCTTTTACAGCAAATATTCATGATTTATGTTGTGAAGGTTAAGGTGTCCACATTCATATTACCTACACCGGCGGGTTTATATGTTTTACTTAGCAGGATATATTTATCATTTACCCTTAGTTGGCTGCCTAATTTTAAAACTCTTTTTTTATTCCAAAAAATTCAAAATTAACTCCACTTGGTATCTTGCCGAGTCAAACTTCATACATAATTCCACAATGAATGTTTTTATAATTGACTCTCCAAGTCTGAGTTATAAAAATTATCAAAATATATTATCTTTTTTTTAGATTAGTTAAATCAATATTATCAAGTAATGTAAATAATATATTTATCAATTTTAAGTGGTAAAAGACCGAAATATACTTATTTTAGACAACTATTTATTTACATAATTAAAATTTAGTATAAAAGACTCCGAATCGGCTAAGAGTTGACACTATGATATGACGAGTTAGCTATCAACCATGCAGTTCTATATTTTGTAATGTTCACGTCAAGAAGTAACACTAGAAGGGTTAATATATATAATTAGCCACAACTCTCCAATTAGTAAAGGAAAATATAATGACAAATATATGCTAGAGATCACCATTACCGATCGTTTCCATTTGTTTGACACTCTTATAACTAAGGTTAAATATGATATTTATTAGAAAGGTCTTTAATAATCCCTATAAATTTAAATTAGTAGTTATGGAAGTTACACTTAACCACCTTAAATATCTAAGGTTTATCAAAAATATACCTAAGAAATATCATTAATTTAAACAACTCGAGATCATCCAATTTTTTTATCTTGTTGCATATGTATATCGAATTAGTTTGATTCATTGAGATATGACTTCAATAATTATTTTGAAAATTTAACAATTGATGAGTGCTATCCCATGCGCTGGAATGCTATTTTGCTGATTGTCCTTATAGCATATTACCTCTCTTATGATTTATATGATTTATAGTACTAGACATCTTGTGATGAATTAGGTGTTAAGCAACAAATATGTAAGGTGACTACTACTGATTAGCGCACACACAGAAATATTCATCTGATATGCTCTGCTGTCCGACTCTTTATCTATTGTGAGATATGTGTTGGGTGTTCTCTCTTCTGATCTGATCTCCCTGTCAAATTCTGACACTTCCTGTCATTACCGCAACAGAGCAGAATTGGTCACTACTGTTATTGTAACAATGGAAGAAATTGATGAGCAACCAACGGATTTAAAGAATGTAAAGGAACTCAGTGCAAAAGGCAGACACAATTAATTTGCAAAAAACAAACCGTATGATCTCAGAACTACTCCCAAAGGGACTCGTCATACCTAGTTCATTAGTCCTACTTCCTAGCTTGTTCCAGCTTGCAAGCTTCAACCACTGATTTTCATGAAGTTATTCATCATCACCTACTGATCATCAAGTAGCACAACCTTGAAAATGATCATAAAAGGAGAACATTTTTTATCATTTTTTTCATGTTTGACATTGTTGTTAATTGACGTCTGTCCATTTTCTAAAACATTCGTAAGGGTCATCCTTGTTATTGGACGGCCCAAATTAAAGTCTGGAGTAGGAATCACTTCATATCTCTAGCTCATATAAACTTTTCTCATATTAACTTTCAAGTTTAATTAGACAAGAGAAACCTAAGCAGCAAGAAGTGAAAACGTTCAATATATAGTTAGATGGAAAATAATCAATAGAAGATAAACTTGTTACGTACATGTTAGTGTTATGGTAAATATTGAATGGTTTACTTCAGATAAATAAAGATGGGTGGATTTCTAATGACTACTGTTTATCTGTGTTAAGTCACAAAAAATTTCTTATACATAAACGTTGTGTTTAATTAAGTATTAAATGGCTACATTTTCTAGCAATTTCATCTTTTAGGCAAAATATAAAAGTTCATATCATACCTACTCATTTAGCTTTACATCTTGATCATAATATAAACATAGATATCAATATCATATTGCAATATTCTTTCTTACAAAATCCTTGATTCTACATAAAGCTTTTTATCAAAAAAAAGGGAAGATTTTTTTCATAAATTACAAGGGGGCAGAAGAATGGGAAATTTTTGAATTGTCTAAAATACCCTTGAAGATTCGGTTTAGAGAAACTTTTTTTTTTAAAAAAATATTAAATCGATCAATCAACCATATCACCTATTGAACTTGTAGCCCGGGCTAAAGGCGGCCAGATCTCGCCCCCGATGTTCAAGGGTGGGCAAATGTGGCCGCCCTTAGCCTTAGGGGACCAGCTCCAGTTGCATAAGGGTCAAGGGTCCCATCTGGCCTTGGGCAGTATGAGGCCAACCAACATAAAGTCGGCCAAAAATGGGTTGAGTTGTTTTAATTTTTTATATTATTACCAAACCAACTCAATGACAATTTTGTTATTATGTCAAAATTTTCCCTTTTTCTAATAATTGCTCTTGATTCTCTTGTCGCCCAGTAATATCAAAAAATTTCCACCTTTTTTGGTAAAAGAACTCTTCTACATAATGTAAATAAGCGAAGTGCATAAATAAACAAGCATCCTCAAACAATGGCACAAAGAAGCAGGCATATTGAAATAATAACATATTTGAGTATGTTTTGAAACTTTCCAAAAAATTGTCTCACATCCAAATACCTATTAGATGAAACCAGTATTATTATTGGGGATGGACTATAGTTTTTAAATTAGGTTAAATATTTTAGATGGATGGCTTAAGTCCGTTAGTTTATACTCTTGGTTGGGTCGTTACTCATGACATCAGAGGAAGCACTGGAGTGGCTAAACTAGATGTGGGCTGAGTCTATGAAACGAGAAATTGAATTTCTATGATTGTAACAAATGAATTTAATGTAGACAAATTGTGAGATCCCAAAAAATTAGTCTTACATCTAATACCCAATAGGTAAGATTGTGCATATATGTATTAGTGGGTATAAGCTATATATCTTAAACTTCTACTAAATATTTATAAAATATGACTTAACCCCATCCGTTTCTAATTGGATTGGTCATTAAGAAGGGTCTCCTCAGATCCTCAAAACACTAGATTCCATGCCTCCATAGCTAAAGCCCACAACTCCAAGTAGGAGTCAGCATTTGGTCCAACCAAACCAAATCTTATTCCGTTACCGGATTTCTTAACCGAACTTGAACTGAATTACCCTTAAAAGCAGAACTGAACCGAACCGAAATATTTTGATTAATTTGGTTCTATAACCGAATAAATGAATTACATGATAAATTATATAAAAATTTTTGTTTAATTATTTAGCTAAAAGTATATCATTGTTTTAGTGAATATAATTATTTAATAAGTAATTTTAAATATATATATATATATCATATTAAATAAATAAAATTTAATCCTATAAATATTATAAATTCATGGCAATTAACATGAAATATAGATTTTGGAATATTTAAAAAAAAATTGGTTAATTAAGTTATGTTGGTTAATTGGGTTCAGTTCAATTCTGAACTAAAATATAAATATACACATTAGCTTCATTACTGACCAACCAAAAATCGAACTGAATTGTTTGGAAACCAAATCAAATTGCTTATTTGGGTGAAAATATATCAAATATAAATAAAAAAATGAAAAAAATAATTGTGTTGAGCTCAAGTGTGTGTAGTGTTTATTTGTCCTCACGCCAAAGCCAAGTTAAGATCACAAGACCTACATATATAATATAAAAAAACGTCAATAACATATATCACTGGTCTAGACAATAATAACATATCAAACTGTCAAATGAGAAATTACTCTTATTTAAAAGAAAATCATTATTTACTTCCACTGAACTCTCTATAAAAGCATCTATTGAGGAGCCAATAGGTTGTAGACCCGATAGCATCCTGAATGATCTACTGATACCTTTCTCAAAATTTCTCATTTTTTTCTCTTAAGACAACTAATATATCTTAAGCCCTCTCATTTCCTCCATATATCTCTTGCCCTCAGCACAATGATCAAGCACTCTCAGGCAGCGCCTTTAATACCTTTTGAACTACATGACCGGGCATGCGCTGTTCTAAATAGCAATCGTAAACGTCCAAAACATATCTTACATGCATAAACAAACAGTAGCATCGATCAGACATACTCATTTAATTTATGGGCAACAGTAATCCATATACCATATTCCGTGGTGAAACCTTGCTGCATGGGCATGGGCAGGTTTGCACAGTTGTACTTAATAGCAACAAGGATAGATCATACCGGTGAAATCTTACTCAATAGAGCTATGGACGCTCCAGTAGTTTCCAGTTTGTGGACAGCATTCTCTGATAGAGTCCACATTGGGTTATAGTTGTAGTAGATGGGATAATTAACCTTCTTTGCCATCGGCTGGTAAGAAAGTCGGCAGGAAATGTGCTGCTCGGGGGAGAATTTACCGGATCGGTGAAGGACTACGATTTGGACTTGTCATCGGCAGCCTTCACCACAAGAACACGAGTAGGTGTAGTCAATGAGTACTGTAACATATATCAGCAATTGGTAACACTTAAGAGAACCAAGCCCAACTACCCTTGATGGAACAATTATGCTACTCAATAATTTTGTACGCACTTATGCGTTCTTAAGAGTTAGGTGACTATGCGTGGCAAATACTGGATCGATTTGCTTTTTTATTTCCCTCTAGAAATCAAGTACTGCGGCCATGTCATCGGCAGTCTTCACCACAAGAACACGAGTAGGTGCAGTCAATTAGTACTGTAACATATATCAACAATTGGTAGCACTTAAGAGAACGAAGCGCGACTACCCTTGATGGAACAATTATGCTAGTCAACAATTTTGTACGCACTTCGGCGTTCTTAATAGTAAGTGACTATGCGAGGCAAATACTGGTGGATAGATATACTTTTTTATTTACCGCTAGAAATCAAGTACTGCGGCTAATTTATTATTTGAGCAGAATCTTTGTTTGTCGGCCATGACTGCAGATTAATTAGTTCCGAAAAAGCATTCCCCTTACGAGCTACTTACATCAACGTACTAACAATTCTATCGAACGCTTTCTCTGATTTCTTCTGAAACAATGAACCTTAGATTATTCTCTTTTAGTTACTGATTTAAGTGTTAAGTACTGCTCTATTGGAAGCTTTTAATTAGACGTTCACATGAGCTCACAAGTTTGGCTTTTCGAATTAAGAAAAAGTGAACGTAGTTTACAATAACATTCCTGAAAATTAATTAATTAAGCCCATGAAGTATTGAAATATTGGAATATTATAGTTAGGTAAGCTTCCTTATATATATGCTTTTTTGCAAGGCTAAGGTTTATTGATTTAGCAAGACTAATATCTTAATCTTACTTACTACTAGCGAGCAAAGGGTGAGTCAAAAATCCTGAGAGGTCTATGAAAATTTTGAGCTCGGTCAAATTAATGACTTGAAACTTGGAGCCTTTTAAACTAGATGCATTGGCACAATATGATTTGCGAGCCTTTGTTAAGTTATTAACCAGTTTTGTTAAATTATGCAAACCCTTATTCCACCAGCTATGGCACTTCCGCAAACTTTTTTTTTGTCAATTTGGATGATTTTAGAGTTAGGGAATATAAATATTTCCCATATTCTCCATATCAATAACTCCGCCAATGCTTTTGAATTGCCGTCCCAAGTTAGAATAAAGGAAGAGGGTTAGCGTCAAAAAGAGTATTCGGCCATAAAAAACTTTGTCATTTGTAATTATATGAATTCCTAGTGTAGGGTTTATGCCCCCCATACCCTTTGGGCACCAAGTGGAAGAAGAAGATTCTCCATATCAATAACCTAGTCAGAACCTTGCGCAATGTACAAGTTCTTTCGATTTTAAATTAACTTGAAATTAGATCCTCTTTAATTTGATTGTTAAAGCCATTGTTCAAAGTGATTGGAGTCTTTTTATGATTGTATATATTTTGTGTCAGTGGGTATAACTATTTGGCCCACGGACTGTAGTTACTAATATTTATCATTGACTCACCCTCTCGGTATCACAAGTGCATAATGAGTTGTCTTAGACCACTGCGCCCTATCACCCCTTTCGGCCTGGGGGCAAGTATTTTATCTTTCCAATAATTTTAATGGTGCGGCCCTATGTCGGACTGAGTCAATTCCTTAAACCCGGTTGCACTCGGTGCATAGTGATCAAATCCAGGCTTAGGCCGACCACGGCTGCCAAAAAGGAATATACAACATTTCAAGTAGTTATATGGACCTGGATAGTTCACAAGTGATCTCGCAACTGCAACCAATGTAACTAAATCTGAATTTTCTACAAGTGAGTTTGGACTCCGTAACCTACATCAAAACTGAATACTAGATAAAATACTAATGTCTCTATATAATGCATGTTTGTGGTATGTGCTCATAACATCAATATATCCTAATAAATAAGATGGTACTAAATAAACCTAGAGCTAAACATACAAGATGCAAATCGAGACATAATAATAATAAACAAATAAATACACTCATAGATAATTAAATAATAATAAATACATGAACATAAATAATACTCTAATCACAAAATAATATCATACTTATACAATCTAAGAATATATAATCAAATACAAATCCATAATAACCTACATGTGAACAGACAAATAGATAAATAAATAAATAAATAAAATTTTATTAACATAAATAAGGCTAATATTAATAAGTAAATATATCATTATTAATAAAAAATAAAAAATAAATACATAAATAATATTAATTATTCATGAGGACATTAATATAAATATTAATATACGAACATACGACTACATACGTATAAATAAGTACATGAGTAAGAAAATAATTAATAATCAATTAATTAATAAATTAAAATAGATAAACATGAACAAAAATAATACTTATGAATAAATACATTATCAATAACAATAATTAGTGACATAATCATTCATCATAGTCAACAAATATATAAATAATAAGAAATTAATAATCATGAATAAATAAATAATTAATAAATAAATAAAAATATTCATAACATTCAAACAGGCTAAAAAATGTGAATATGCATCTAAACTAATGTAAGGGTTCTCAAATTACTAAAAACGGTCAAGAAACGGCTGAATACGAGCTGATTCAGACCAAACCGAATGGCCTGAACCAACATGGGCTGGAAAATGGTTTGGGTTGGCTAAGCAGACCTGAACTAGACTGGCGGACTTGAACATGGACTGATGGGCTCATGAACATGGACCTGACATGGAATCAAACGGGTAAACGGGTTGACCGAGGGTGGTGGTGCCCATTGCCGAAAAATACCAACGGCGTCACGGCTAGGGTCGTCGCCAGTCGAGATCGATAGGGGGCGTATTGGCAGAGGTGCTGATGGTGATGATCGGAAGATTTCGGCCACGGGCTGGTCGGAAATCGGCCGTAAAGGTGTGAAGTCGTTGTCACAGGTGGGGGTGTCGTAGGCGGCGATCACGGCCACGGCGATGGTCATGGGTGGTCTCAAAATAAAGATCTAGATGAGGGGAAACCATCAGGGTGGTTGGATCGGCCGGTGGTGGCTCGTCGATGCTGAAAAATAGCCCAAAAGGTGGCAGTGATGGCCTAGCCCGGCTCGAAAAACACCGTCATAGGCAGCGGCTGCGGTGGTGCCGGTGGTTGTGAGAGGTATGGCTGGAAAGCTAGCCGTGAGATGGTCATGGGGGTGCTGATGCGCTGGCTGGGGGCGAGGCAAAGCCTCACCAGTGGCGAGCCAAAGTGGCGGCGGCATTAACATAGTGAAATCATGGAAGATCTAGATATAGGAAGATAATATAGTGAAGCCAGAGCAAATGTGGACGGTCCAGATCTCGCCATGTAGCACGATCTGAACTTCCGACAACTCGTGGTCTAGTGGGATCTATCCATAGGTATATGCAATATACCTATGGATGGTAAGCTCAGATCGAGACAGTCCAAAGTCAAAATTGACTCGAGTTCTAAAAGTGACTCAATAGGCGGGAATCCAGACGAATATGCTAAATAATTAAAATAAGATTTATAGGAATAAACTTATTAATTTTACTAGAAGGTTACACCATTTTAAAAAAAATGATTGCATTATATTGATCATTAAAAATTTACTCACTTAACAATTTGTTAATATTTAGGATTTGTTCCTAGCCTTACAACCTTTCCCATCTAAGGAATTTTATTATTATTATTATTATTATATGTATTTATTATTAATATTATTAGTATTATTATTTTCGAGGTTTTTACACCTAGGTATTGGATATGTGATTAATTTGAGAATATCATGATCTACCCTCTTTCAAGAAATTTTGTCTTTAGAATTCCCATTCTTAGCCATTAGCTAGCAGTCTAACCCGCGTCGGCACATCCAGTCAAGTACAATTAGTGCAAACAGATAGGCTTAGTCAATTAAATCAAAAGTGGTTAACCAAGTGTAAAACGCAGCCTGTAGGTCCAGTGTTTAATGTGTGGTTTGTTGTTAACTTGATCCGAGTAGCACATGGTCAATCCGGTTCGATCGGTGATCTTTCTATGTCGTTGTGGGCTTGGGCATTGGGTGTATCCTCTGTTGAATTTTTTCATCGGCCCCAATTGTTGTGCTAATGGTTTGTATTTCATTTGATAGTGTTATGTAGAGCAGGGCCTTGTTGGCACATGTTTCGTGCGCGTCGCACTTTTTGTATTGTGTTAGGATAGAGTCAAGTCACATGCATTTCAAGTGTATCTCTCTCTCTCTCTCTCTCTCTCTCTCTCTCTCTCTCTCTCTCTCCCTCTCTCTCTCTCTCTCTTTCTTTTTTTTCTTTTCCCCTCCCTTTCTTTTTCTTTTTTTCCCCTCCCTCTTCCTCTTTTTCTTTCCCATTTCTCCCTCCCTCCTTTTCTTCTTTCCCATTTTTCCCTCTTGCCTTTTCTTCTTTCATTTTCTCTACCTCCCCCTTTCCTTTATTTCTTCTCCTCTCCCTTTTTCTCCAAGCCGATCCCTCTCCTTCCCCCTTTTTCTCTCCTGTCCCCCCCCCCCCCTCTTTCTCCTTTTTCCTCCTACCCCTTTCCTTCTCCCTCCTCCCTCCTCCCATCGCCTCCTTCTCTCTTCTCTTCCCTACCTCTTCCTTCCCTCTTTCCACCCGGTTTCTACCGCCGTGCATCGCCACACCACCGTTTGGATCCTCTCTTTTCATCCTCTTCCTCCTTCTCTTCCCCTCCTTGTCGAGGTATGCCTCCCTTCCCTGTTCTTTCATTTTTCGTGTACGATCAATAGTTATTTGTATGTAGATTTCCTTATTTAAGCATGTAGATAATTAAATCATCATCATATCATTTAGATCTAGTCATTTTTCTCATATATTTTGTGATAGAAATATGTTTTTTATTATTTGGGGGTGTTTCAGCTGAATTGATGAATTAATTATTTAAATGGGTAAAATTATAAAATTTTAACCTGTGTTAGTTGTAAATTGATCACAGCGTGAAAATCTTATGCTGATTGATAATTAACTTAATTATATTAATTAATTAAACAATATAAAATCATTTTGATAATGATTATCTTTGATTTGATGGCACAGGTTCGGTGTGACTCGACATCTTTCAAGTTGTTTTTATTTAAGTCCCTACGACCCATTTATAATCGGGGTTAAGTTAAGATAATTGACCCGAATTATTGAGTTACTTTTCATAATTTTACCAAGATCTTATTCTTAATTGGCATATCTAGTATCTCAGTTAAATCACCCTCAGTCTTACGAACATTTCAATATCTTTTGTTAGATTTAAGTACCCAGTAAATCCCGAAATATATTTCATAAAATAGCGAGATCTTCCTTTCGACATCTTTATTGACTTATCAGAATCTCATGCATTTTTTGGTATGCCCACCATGTGAATTTTATGTGATTGTTATGAGATGTGGATTGTTTAATTTCCTGCCTTAAGATTGTCTACATGTCATTACACGGAGCATCATATAAAGTTTGAGTAGTGGTCTGTATTTGTTAGGTTATTCAGAGCCAAGCTCCCTGAACTAGGACGTGGAGTTTGTCTGACAGGTCTAGTAGGATTCCTTTCTGTTTGATTTTTGTTCTATTGAAGTTTTGATTGATATCATAAGACGTAGTTAGTAGCGTTTTATTGGATCTCACTACATACGGGTCATCTTAACAAGTTTTTCGGATTAATAAAACTTCAAAGGTTGAGATCCCTTGATGTGAATTTTGAAAATATGAGATCCATATCAAAAGTTTCTCTAGCACTATTTACCAACCCTTCCCACGCCTAAGACCAATTGTATATATTATAGATTTCTATGCACGCGTGATGGATGGGAGCATGGCACCCACCGAGGGGCCCGGTCAGTATGGATGTAAACAAGCCAAACCTGCTCGCAAGCATTTTATGTTCGGCTCGATTCGGCTTGAACTCGTGCTCATTAATTTTTTACTTGAAAAAATACTCGGCTCAAAATCGCTAGCTCATTGAACAATGAACAGAGCTTGAGCTTAGGAGTGTTCGGCTCAGCTTGGCTCGAAACTTGAGCTCGATGTGTTCAAACTCGAAAAAATACTCAACTCGACTTGGCTCATCAATAGTATTGAGGTCACATTGAACTTATATAGTGTTGGAAAGAAAATTTTAATCGTATATAAGTCAAGCACAAGCCAAGCACGAACATTAGCTTTGCTTGAGCTCGGCTCAAAAATGTAGCAAGCCAAACACAAACCAAGCCCAAACACTATGAATTTTAGACGAGCTAGGCTAGACCCATAATACATCAAAGCTCGTCAAGCACTCAAACATCTTGCCAAAAATCAAGCCAAATTCAAAAACATCCCTGCTCAGCTCAACTCGGCTTGTTTACACCCCTACCGGTCAGTACCCACATGTGGTACTCAATTTGTGGGTTAATATATATTTATATGAACTCTATCACCTTCTAACAATGTTTATATCTGTCATTAGCATGCTTCCCATTAAGTGTATCCGGATCATGCAATACCCTGGTGATTATGGTATGACTTTCCGTTGAGTGTATCTGGAATGTGGTGGTAATTATGGTTGAGGTTGCATTAGACATCGTTCTCACATGTTACAGTCGAGTGTCTCTAATTCATGTTCATGTATGATTAGGCCTTGTTGGTCATACTTCAATATGATAATGTAGGTGTGGAGAAGTTTTTAATTTCATGATGAAGCTTTTCGTGAATGATGAGTCGTCCATTTGCCAGTTTGAAAAATTATTTTTCGTAATAATTTTCAAATCGGTAATCTTTGATTACTGATGTATGTTTTCTATATAGTGTGAAGTTGTAGGTTTGGTCAAAGGGACGTAAAGATCAAGAAAGACTTATGGGGTTGCTGACTTGTTTGCTGGTGTTGTGTGTCATTGCTCATGTTGAAGTAGGGCTAGTGGGCCATGATGTAAATATTATGTGGGGCTAGTGAGCCAATATGATTACCCATGTGAAACCACTAAAATGTATAATAAAAACAATATCTTGGGTTAGTGAGCCATTTTGAATCATGTATAAGCGTTTGCTAGCCTTTTAAATATTGAGTTGCCTTGTCCTAGAAAGAAAGAAAATTATTATTAATAATATTTGTTTGACCTTTTATGCAGACAATATACTCTAAGGCACACAGGTTTAACCATTTCGTGCAAGAATTTTCCAAGCCCCGAATTCCTAGAGCTGAAGGTTAAATAACTCCAAGTTGTGAAGACCTATGTGAAGACCAGGTACACCAATAGCATGAAGAATCTAAATTGTATTGTAAATAATTTATGAATGTAATGTGAATGAGGTGGAACACCTTTGTGAAGCTTTTGTATGTGAAATGTGAATATCTATGTGCGGATTTTATAAAGAGTGAATTTTTATATGTTGTGAAAATTTTCTTGCGTTCTAGTTATAGGGGAGATTCTATCGTTTTTTTTCTAGGATTTAAAGTCTTCTTTTTAACTTGGAATTCATTTAGGATATCTTAACTGTAAAACCTAGCTTCAGGTTAGGGTTTTACCCGCTTGTAGTTTTATCCGATTCATGCCAAACTTGAGTCAATTCGAGCTAGCTTGAGCCAGATCAATTTTCAGACTGCGAGTATGGGGTTGAGATGGCCATATGAGCATGTCATAGTGGTTAAGTATACCCAGCATTGAGATGATAGCTTCAGTTAGGCTACAGCAAAATATGAGTTATTAGTGTATACATGAGGTATACATATGATTTTTATGGGTTAGCCAGAGTTTTAGGGCTAGATCTAGACCGTTACAGTGGTCAGTATCTGTTTGAGATTTTCAGGGTATGCATCTTAGGAATTTCAGATGATCAGATTGCCCTTGTAGCCCCATCTTGATTGAATCGTAGATTTTCACTTGATTGAGTTCAAGGTTTCGAGACACATTTCACCACACTAGGCCACAAGTTGTCAGATGTTCAGATCATGTTACGTGGTAAGATCAAAGACATCCATGTCAGCCCTAGCATCACCCAGTTATTTTTCATATCATTCCCACGATTTCTGGATGATTTTCACCCTAGCATCGCCGCCACTTCGGCTTACCGCCAGTTACTCTCCGATTCACCCTAGCCACTAGACCGGCACCCCCCCTCATGATAGACTTTCTATCTATAGCCTCACCATCACTAGCACCACAGCAGTAGCAGTCGACATCATTGTTTTTACAGCCGGGTTCCACCGCAGTCATTGCTGACGTTCGAACCATTTTTCGGCTCCAGCAAGCCACCTCCGGCCAATCCAACAGTCCACAAAGGTTCATCATATTGAGATTTTTATTTTGAAACTATCCATGACCATCATCA
>JAVDBV010001977.1:0-11379 GCA_032619315.1 Piper longum
GAGGCAACAGGGCCACGACGGGGCGGCAACAGCGATAGTGGCGATTGGGAGAGGGTACATGGCGGTGGCAGGGGAGAATGGACGATGGAATCTAACTGGCATTCTCATAATTAAGAGTTGACTCGTTTCTGACACGAGTCAAAAAATATAATTAATTAAAACTAATTTAAAAAGATTCCAAAAAAATATGAAAAAATTTCATAAAATATAATGCACACAATAATATCAAAATGACATCAATATCTAATTTTTATATATTTATGTTATGACCGATTTGTACCAATTTAGACCGATTCAACTTTACCGATTCTTGTCCGATGTAGACCGATTCCGAATGACTCCCTGAAAAACCGATTCCGATTCATATTCCGATTTTTGCAACCATGTATACATGGCAAAAGTTTGTGTAAAGCTTGGAATGCAGCACTAGTTGAGGTTTGTAAACTAATTTTTTGTCATCTTCTTCGGCTATTATATAGCTATTTCTTGTTATTTAATCGATCATTAATTTTGAATTCTCATGTATATTTGAAGCGTTTGTAGATATTGTTTAGTGACCAAACTATTCTTATCAATACCCAATAAAATATTAATAGCAAATTTGCAATGTGATAGCTTTGCAAAATTTATACAATTCACATTACTTGGCAACAAATATGGATCATAGATATGATCTGTAAATGCGGATAGTAAGGGTTGGTGGTAGGAAAATGGAAATTTGATAAGGTTAATATAAACATAATGATTTCAGTGTCATTAGAATTCTCGAGTTGTTGAGGGTTTAGATATCTTTCCACCTCCTTTTTCTGGTTCGGATGCACCTTTATTGTAGTTGCTTGAGTTCAAACAGTTAGTTTTTTCATTTTCTGTGTTTTTTTTTATTTGGGGTAGCAACTAACACACATTGTTTTCTTTTATCTACATTTTGAATTACCATTGAACCATTCCAGTCAGCTATAGATTGCTGATTAATATATGTATATAGTAATTCTAAAATACTTCTATAACTGCTGAGCTTTTGGTAAAATCTGTCAAACTAAGTAGATAATGTATTTAATATATGGTGTAGATATTTTGCATTTTATTTTTTATTATCTCTCCTCTTTCTTACATTTCCTCTGATATAACTGTTAAGAAGTGTTCTGTTTACCCTTAAGGTGCACAATGAGAGGGAAATAGACTGTGTTCTTGGAATGGATGGCATCCAGCTTATTGGAATTAACAATCACAATCTTGGTAAGCGTATTATATAATCTAAAAGTCAGGCTACATCAAAATGTCCAGACGTCATTCATTTGGATTTTGAGGATATTGAATTTTCTTTATTTCTAAATTTATCCTTCACAAGGGGCTAAATTAGATAGCAATTTTGTCAAGTAGAAGTGAGAATAAAGAAGTTAAAGAGTCGGGATGAAAGGAAGTGATTGGGGACAGGGAAATTTTGCGGGAGAGGTTGAAGTCGTCCTCTTTTTTTGCATGACTTTATCAGTATAGGTTGGCCTCTGAAAATTAAGTTTAGGGTTTCATTGAAAATTTTCTGTTTCGTATCTATTTTTTATATGGCTTTGCATGTTGGTAAAAAACATTTGAAGTTGATAACAGTAACACTAAGAGGCTTTTGGAGGGAGATCGTGGTCAGAGAATTTGCGAAAAAGACATTATTGTAAGTGCTTTCATTTTTTTTGTTGCACTGGCAAAATCAGTATCTATAAAGTTTATGTTGGGATTGGAGCTAACATGGTCAGCTGATGGTGATTGGTAAATTTCATCATTATGATTATTAACTGTTATATGTTAAAAGTTGAAGAGCTATAGGGTTCTTTAGCTACAAGCATTTTATATGCTTTAGTATCCTCCTGTAGTTGGCTAGATCTTAATTTGCTTTAGATCTGTAGGCTGCAGTTTATCATGTGAATGAAGCTGGTCTTGTTGATTTGCAGGTGGTGGGTGAATCTGGTTTGTTTACACCGGATGTTATTGCATATGTGCAGGAAGCTGGTGTTAAAACGGTGAGTTTGTTAAAATTGCTAGTTGCTTTGCTGCAAATTTGGAACGTGAACTACTACTTTAATGTTCTTTTAGAAGCTCTTTCAAGTCTTGCCTTCTGATATGGTCATATATGTGGTTCATATATGTTGAAAATGGTTGAAATAAAATGTTTAAATGTTGAATCGAAAATTGGTTATACCATATCTGGAGTTGGACTTGCATTCGCAAATATGTTAACAGGTTAGTTAAGTAACGCTAAATTGTTTCATTTCCTATTTTGTTCAGGTTTTGGTTGGGGAATCAATCGTTAAACAAGCCAATCCAACGCTCGGAATCCAAGGTCATTTTGGAAAAGATATTTCTACATATGTTCAATCTGTAAGTTGAAGTTGTTCTAGAAAGAACATATTTTGAACCAAGGGATATAAGCAAAGGGAAATAAATGAACGTGAAATAATGTGCCTTTATAAGTAGTATTGACTATTAACCAAACCAAATTGTATAATGCTATTATGGCCTGGTGAGTTTGAGTTTTGTTTATGTGATACCGGGAAAACCTTTTGAGTGGGCTTTTAGGTAGCCAATTTCTGTTTAAGAATTCACATTTCTGATTACGTGGTTGAGTGGCCAATTGGTACCCGACAGGCAACATTTTATTTATAATAATTTATTTCATATTTCCTAATTATATTAAAATTTTTAGTTTTCGAGTTTCTAGGTCTTAGTTTGGAGTCTAATTTAGTTATTTTCCAATGAGAGGATTCGGTCTTGTTGAATTGTTTTCCATTTGTCATATTTAGTTCTTATGTCTCTACTCGAATTCAGAAGATGTTTACATCTGTTAACACATGACATTGTTGGCCTTTGAGCCTTTCAGATAGATTTCAGAAAAAAAGTTTATTTTCTAGTTCAAAGTTTACTTTAGCTTTGATTTTCTAAAGTTTTTCTTCCCTCTTCTACTGCAATTAAGAAGATAACCAAGTGGAGCATGTTGTACCATATTTCTCCTTTATTATTTACCTTCGTATGATTGCATCAGCCGTCCACTGGGCAGCCCCCCGTTTGCGCGTCCCCAAAGCCAAAGTGGACAGCCAAACTACACAGATTCACCCATTTTGGGAACACCTTGAAAGCTAGAATGGGAGAATATTTACAGCACAAATCTTTATATAGTGGCCTAACAGCAATCTCCGTTAAGAGCACAGATAAATGCAAAAAGGGTAGCAAGGGGTTTACATTTGACAATACGCCAAGAACATTTACACCGGACAGTTTTGGTTGATCATTCAAAGATTCAATTCGAGTAATATTAGCAGCATACCAGCCCATGGCAAAACTATCTGAGAAAACATGTATTACCATGTCAACGTTACAGCTAGTTCAAGAAGAGCCTCCACATGTTTTACAGTTCGTTGCCTCTCCTCTTGCTTCAATCTGGCTGCAACAGACTCCGGATCAAGTCCTTGTACACTCATTGAATCTATATCTTCTGAACGTATTTCTTTAAGCAGTTCGTCCACTTCCCTCACAAAATCAACTCGCAGTAGCGGGTCCTCGTCCATAGGTGGAAGCTCTGGAGGACCTTCATGCTGAAACGGAAAATAAAATATTGAGTGGCTATTCTCTTTTTTTCTTTTAGTTGACAAAGGAAATGGACCCTTCAATCTGGCCGCTTGACATTTTATGTCAAGATCAAAGGAACCGAGAAAAATTTGAGTTTTGATAATCATGCAACTATATAAATTGTAGGAAGTATTAGTCATTAAAGATCACTCAAAAGTGATGCCAAAAGTTTCACATGGTACCGGAAAGAGCCTTTAAAACATGAAAAAATGTCAAATTTATGGTAGACTATAACATGGCAGTCACTGAAGCAAAACAGGACAGCCCACCACACTTTTTAACCTCGTTATCTACACAAAAGGAGAGGAAAATGCAAGAAAAAAAGAAAGCAAAGTAGTTGCTGAGGCCCAAATTACAAGTAAAAATGTTTTTTGTTATTTGTGATATCCGAATTTTATCATTGCCAATAGGCAGAAATTACCGCATTAATGTCAAAGCCGGCAGGAACAAGTATACTGAAAGGATCCTCTCTTGGAAAGGTCTCCACCATGCACTTCCGACATCTTTTAAGCCACTCATCATCATCAAATCCATCATCAAGATTTAAAAGCTCATTAAGTAATCTCATGGACGGAGAAGCCTGCCTTTTCAGAATCTCCGTCTGACAAGATTTAGATATGATGATCAGCCAAGGAAAACGTATTTACACCCCAAGATTGTTTATCTCAGTAAGTCATATGGAATAGCAAATTACACCCACAAATACAAAGAGTGGAGCAAACCTCGACTCTTCGATATAATAGGTCCAGACTTCTAATAGCATCCTTTTCGTCCTATAGAAACAAGGAAATGAGCAACAAAATAACAAAAAAATGACTGCCCTTCTTGCAGTAGTATTAGGAACAAGAAAAGCAAATTAGCAAGTTACATACATCGCGGCGAGCAAGATCAAGGCGATTCCATATAATCATTAGAACAAGTTCAGTAAGCTCGCCTTGGTCAGCCGCTTCCTCAATTTTCTAAAAGGAAATAACGATTGTTATTAGTTAACCTAGCTAGATAAATACAAACAAAGAAGTTTTCAGCAATAAACTTCTTGTTAGGGGGTTTGAAAACAGGAAAGTAAGAAAAGAAGCAAGCCCACCCTATTTAACTTTCTCACCAAACAATGAATATACTACAAAGACGACATCAAATTTCTCTCATAATTTAGAATTAAAAAAGCACACCTCTTCAATCTCCTCTTCAGCTCGAATAAAACTTGAAACTAATCTTCTTGCCTTTCTAACTTCTTCATCCGGAAATCCCTTTAACCGCATGCCAATCTCACGGTACTCAGATATTTTCCTATTTTCTTCTTCTTCCTCTTCTTGACATCGCCTTTCAAACTCCTTCGTCTTTTGTCGCTGTCGTGCTTGCCATTCCTAAACTAGACAAAAAAAATGTCAGAGATCATGCCACTCAAAATACCAAACTAGCAACAGGGCACCAAATTAAAGGTGGTAATCCCCATTTTCACCAAACAATGGAACTTTCAGCAATAACCAAACATTACATAAATAAGTCATAGATTCCAAATAAAATGATGCAGGACAAGTTTGACATTGACTTGGAATATATATCAAGAATTAAAAAGACATTTTATTTAAAATATTTTCAGATTTATGATTAATTTTCCTACCTGTATTTGCATTCCTAGCGTTGTTTATTTAGTGCTGTCGTCATGTTGATAGATCTCTTGAGGCTATAAATGAAGACCTTGAGTCTCGGAGGTTAAATATACATATAATTGTTTGAACAAAGATTTTTGTTCTTTGGTATATTCCAAAGCTTCTCTTCTTTTTGTTCTTACTTTCTATCCCCAAGAATTCAATTTTAACTTCCATTTTTTTCAATAAATTGCTTTTTTTCTTCCATACAGTTCCCATCATAAGCGGATTTAACAACACCAGCAAAGCTAGAAGTGACCAATTTGAAGATGATAAATGGTACAACTATCTATTTAAATTAAATGGGACTTTCTACAAAAACAAAAAAAACGTCTTCTCACACATTCAAAAACATTTCAAAAAGTTTCTCAAATACAAATAATTCGAAGACAGAAAAAGAAAAACAAAAACAAAAAAAAAAACCTGACCTCATCCCAGACCTCCTTGGCAAGGCCGAAATCGGGATCATACTCTTTGGGAATCCCATACTCGTCCAGCTCCTTCTTGCTGCGGCAGCATGCCACTACATATTCACCACACAAAGAGCACAAGACGAGTGAGCAGTATAGTCTTACAATACCCAGAGAAAAAAAGAGTAGCGATGACAATTGACCTGAAAATGGAGCGGTGTGTGGAGTGGGAGGACGGAAAGGAGGAGGACGATGTGAAGGGAAGGAGGTGAAGAAGAGGACCCGGCCAAAGGCGAAGGCCATGGCCTCCATTAGAACAATGCTGGCTCAGGGTGAGCTCAAGGGGTTTTAGACCCAATTAAAAGTCCGTTTATGGCTTGTCTCAATGGTTGGGTTAGGAATCAGGTCATGATCCTCTTTGATATCCGTCGTTGGATGCCGTGGCCACTCCTAAAATGGTAAAATATTATTTTTTTTTTCATGAAATTGTTGTTGATTTAAGTGTGTTAAATTGTTGGATATTTTGTTGTGTAATTGTAGGTAATGCAATTCTTAATATTTAATTTATGCTTTTGAATTATTTTAAAATTTGCAAAATTAGTAAGTATTTGATTCGGCTCAGCTAAGTCACCTGGTTAATTTGATAATGTTTCATGAAAATTAAGTTTTATTTAATTCAATTAGAGTGGAGCTAAGCATGTATTCATGAAAATTATTTGTCTTTGGTTCAATTAGAGTGGAGAAAAACATGTATCCTTGAAAATTAATTTGTATTCGATTCAATTAAAGTGGAGCTAAGCTAGGTATGATGATTTAATGGCATATCTTAAGTCTATTGAATTAAATTAAGTCAACATGCCTCTTAAATATAGTGACAAATCTTAAATCTATTGAATTCTAAGTCAATTTAATGACATATTTTAAGTTTTGGAATTCTAAGTAAAGCATGCCTCTTAAATACACACACACACGTAACTTTTTAGGATTACTTGATGATTAGGGCTGTTGATTGATTAGGGTTCAAAGTAGATGATCAATCATCTACTAAGTGATGTTTTAGTATCACTCTAATGTATGTTATTGTTATTATCAGCACTTAAATTAACTTGTCACATTCTCGCTTACAGTCAAGTTGTTTATAAAATTCATTGACATATATTAGTATAGGCTACCAATGATGGCCATGATTGGATGCATCAAATGTTATTAGCTAGAGGAATTTTCAATCTAGAGTATGAACTGTGGGTTGAGGTTTTTCTTGATTTTGCATTCTTCTATAAAAATTGTTAGTAATTTGCAAATTTTTTGTCTGTAACATGTTTGAGCCAATTAATTTAGTTTGGAATAGGATTATGTCAAGCAACACTTATATTACAACGGATTTATGCCTGCTTATTATATATGGGTAGCTCACAGCCGAACTCGCCTTGTGCTGGACCTCGACTCGAATAGCTTGAAGTTCATTTGAACTTGACTCGAGATCAAACGAATTTTGAGCGTATATGTTCGAAATCGACTCAAATATTTCTGAAATATTCGACCTCGACTCGAGCTCAAATACACTTACACTATTAAATTCCAAGAGCTTGCTCGGAATCGGCTTGTTTGGGAGCTCGTGTGTGAACTCAAAATGAGGTCTTTTATAAACTCTAAATAGATGAGTGCTATACATTTATAAAGTTTAAAAATTAATAAAAAAACCTATCAACAAAATATTCTCTTGTACTCACAATTCCAGCGATTTTTCGGCAACTGTTGCCGGCGGCAACTACAATCGGGATGGAGGTGGTGAGGTATACAGTTGGCATATGCTGGGTGAGCCCGATGCATCTATGACGTCGACAAAGTCGGCAGAGGAGGTGGCTCGCCGGAAAAAGGGCAAAATAGGGGGGTCAATGGGAGTGGTGGCGGTGGCGGGGCGGGGTGGGGTGACTAGACATGGTGTGGGGGCTGGCGACGACCACGCGGCCCAAATTGGCCATGTTTGGCCATCCAGTGGCCGGATTTGGCAGGTGGGCTGCTAGACAAGGCTGCTTGTGGCCGGATGTGGCCGGTGGTGGCTAGATCCGGCTATGAGCCGGCCAGACATGGCTGGCCACGGTCAGATCTGGCTGCCTGGTTGCCGCTCGCCCCACGTCCAGTCGCCCCACTCCACCCCACTGCCACCCCCACTCACTGCCCGCCTCAGTCGCCCTTGCCCTGCCCTGGTTGCCCCCACCTTGATGAGGTCACCCCCGCCCAGCCTCGGTCTCCCCCGTCCCCTTGAGATCACCCTACTACGTCGTGGCTTTGTCGGGTCGTGGAGGCCGGGCAATGGCCGAACGGCAGGGGGAATGGTCGGTGATGTTTTGATGGTGACTTGTATCATTAATCGGTAAAAATTATCAATGAGAGGTGGGGAAGAAATTGGTGGGTGGTGATATCATAAATAAAAATTGATTCATCTTCGACTTGAGAAAAAATAATAGCTAACTTGCACTAAATCCTAAAAAAAATCCAAAAGAATAAGAAAAACATCCCATAAAATATATTACACACCATAACACAACAATGATATATTATGTATATTATTATATTATATTATCAAGCCAAGTTCTAGTCAAGCTATAAGTCGATTTCGAGTCAAGTTCGAGCTCGAGCATTTACTATCAAGTTTCGAGTTCAGTCGAGCGAGCCGAATGTCAAATACTCATGAGCTTTCTCGCTTAATTAGTAGCCCTAGTTATGAGTATGGAAGCTCTAGTTCAAGTGCAATGGATGACAGTTTAAGTTTTAGAGGGTTGATAATGTTATCGGTCCACATTTTGAGTCTCCTCACCAATTTTCTCATGACCAAGTCTTTCTAACAAACATCGGATGTGAGTGTATTTTATGATCTCCTAAAACAAGAAGATCGAGAACTATATTTGGGTTGTGATTATGTATCTCCTTTATATACAATTATAAGGTAATTGAATATAAAAACAAGTCATAATGTTTCTCTAACAATATTTGATGGATGTTATTAAGGTGTTATCGTGACTCTAACTGACTCATTAGTTTCTAAGGTACTAGGGCATGATAGAATGAGGATCTATCATTGGGTGTTTTTAGGACCTACTGGGGCATCTACTCATCTCTCAAGAATTCACCTCAATGAATATTTGAGGAGGGATTCAGGGACACTATTGATTTATACTTGAGGAACGAAATGAGGATGACTCACTTCACTAATAGCTTGTGTTTGATGAGACAGTTTCGTGCTTTTACTATTTCCTACATATATTGCTAACTCAGCGGGGTGTGCCACATTCCAGCAGTTTACTTGCTTACTTCGTCTTGGTTCCGTAATACTAGTGCTTCATGGCAAAGCATATAACCAACTATGGCATAGGTGATGCTATAAAAAGAATACAAAAACGTGAAAGTGGTGTACTGGTATGACTGGTGATATTACTCTCTCTCTCGCAAGAATAGTCATGTTTTAAAATATTACCTAGGTTTCCTATCTCGAACCCAATGAGAAAAAATACATCCACAACACCAAACATGTAAAACACACGATTCAAGTTAGGGTTTTATATTTAGAACTGGTCGGTTCGACTGTTATTTCGAGTCAAGTATGTGTCAGAACACGTGTACTAAGCAGACGCCCGTCACGTGTATGAGCTATGAGGGGTCATGCGTACCAAAGTATGTGATGATAACTTTATGATGACAGCAGAAAAAAAAGAGTTATCAGCATGTATGAGAGTATGCAGCTTATTTTTTTATTATATATAGTGGATCGTAGAATTAGTTTTAGGATGTTTACCACGTTAGGACACGTTATGGGCAGTGTTGGGTTGATTGATAGCTATATAGCATGTCATTTGGATGTTGTGATGTTGTGTTATTTTAGGAAAATTTTCCCAATTTTTCTAGATTTGTTTTAGAATTTATTTTGATTTAAATATTATTCTTGACTCGAGCTGGAAACAAGTCAAGTAATATTTACGAGGTTGCCAGAGCCTTTTCATCACCCTCGACATCTTCCTCCTTCACCCAAACCCTAGCCGCCCCCATTTGTGGCCGCCGTCGTCCCTGTCATCGCCGCTCGGCCGCTGACCGACACCACTCCCTCCCACGACGGTGTCGCCATGCCGCCTCGACCAGCCCTGGCCATAGTCGGGCTGTCGCGACGCGGGATCGCCGCGCCTAGCGCGGAGCCTGTGTTGGTTTGCGTCACCGATCCCGCCGCCGGTGACCATCGCTGTCGCCATCCAGTGGCCACCTCGGCGTCATCGACCACCCAGCTTCCATCCCCGACCAGATCGGAGCCAGTCGCCGCCTTGGCTGGCCGAATCTAGCCACCCATAGTCGTCGCTTTGTTTTAGCCATTTTTTGGCGAGCCGCTACCTCCATCGGCCACGTCGACGCCATAGATGTGTCGGGCTCACCGAGCTAGTTCTGATGATACCCAATACGACCCCTATCCGGCCAGTAGACGCGTCGAGCGCCGAATTCGAGGTTCGAGATGCACGCACGCCGAAACCCTAGCCAGCGTCGATTGCCGATGGCGCGAGGTATAATTACCACTTATCCTAATTTGATTAATTATAATTGATGATTATTAGAACAACATGCTAGGATTGAGTAGTAGTTATGATTAATGATTGATTATGGATGAAACGATGAGGTACAAGATGTCATTAAGAATGATGAAGACTAATTGACTAATGAGGTAGTTTGATCATGATAATTGGCCATGATGTAATTTAGAAAAACACAGTAAAATTGGTATGAATAGGATGACTTATAATTATATACACGGATGATTGTTGATTTACTTAGTTGATGATGATTTGCATTGTGTGCGATGTTCATGAGTTTGACGCATCATTTAGTTATCGGGTGTTAGTATTTAGCTCTGATGTGTAGGTACGGAGTAGGAGCTCGCCGCCTAGGCGCGATGTCTCGCTTGGAGCTTCTACCAGGTCCATTAGGACTCGCTTCTATTTTATGCTCTTTCTATTGTATATTTGATTATGACTTGCAGGACGAGTTAAGTGGAATTTTATTAGATCCCACTTAACTCGGGTCATTTAGCCGAACTGTTTTCCGGATTAATAACCCTCGAGGATGAGATCCCTCGAGAATGATTTAGAAAACAAGATCCACAACAAGTTGCCTTTGGGCCTATTTTATAAATCCCTTCCCAGGCCTATATATATATTTTATTGAGTTTTCAATGAGATGAGAGATGGAAAAAATCGACCACATGTACCATGTAGAGGATGTCGTGACAGTCAAAGCGGGCTCTGGATTAGTGCCAGCGGACTGTTCTATTCCCGAGGGATCCTGACAACTATGCGTTTGAGTTCCTCACACCCAGAGAACGTGGAGGTTTACGGGTACTGTTTAGTACAACGCATGTCATGACTTGTGGTTCAAAGGGTACTAAAGGCGGCCGCTTGAGAGTACTCAGTCTTCGTGCTCAAGGCCAGGAGAAATATGGAGGTAAGGAGAGGGCTTAGGATTTGAGACCAGAAAATGAACTAAGAAAATGTTGAGAGAGGCAAGAGCAGAAGCAGTTCAGTCAGTTCAGGATGCTACCGGGTCTGCAGCCTAATGGCTCCTCAATAGATGCCCTCAGAGAGTTCACGAGGAGTATATGATTGGTTTATTTCATATGAGAGTTTGCTCTCATAGCCAGTTTGTTATTAGTTATATTCTGGACCAGTAATGCT
>JAVDBV010001978.1:0-16844 GCA_032619315.1 Piper longum
CCCCCCCCCCCCCCCCCCCCCCCCCTCTCTGGCCGGTTTGTCGCCCCTCTTTTGCCGGGCCACCTTGGGTCACCCAGGGTAGAGTCGGGAAGGGAGGGGAAGAAGCGGGGCATGGTCGCCGGAGGTCGTCGCCATGGTTGGTGGCTGGCAGCGACGCATGTAAGGTGGCTGGTAGTGGGTGGCCAAGAAAGAAAACGGTAAGGAGAGGGGAAGGAAGGGAGGCGGTGGCAAGGAGGAGACGGCACTATCCGGCGGCATCACTCGCTGGTAGTGGGTGGCTGGCGGCGAAGTCACCGGCGGTCAGGTGATGCGGCAAAACAAGGGTGGGAAAGTAGAGTCATCGGCACGGAAAAACAGGGGAGAAGGAAAGGAGCAGGGGTAGTTTTATAATAAAAACTTGACTCGCTCATGACTCAAGTCAATATTACTAAATACAACCTGAAAAATATAAAAAATATAATAAAATAACATAAAATAAAATAATCTAGTTCTATTTTATTTTATTATATTTTACTGTATTTTTTTATTTTCTAGGATGTATTTCGTAATATTGACTTGAGTTGGGAGTGATAAGTTTTTATTACGAAATTGCCATCAAGTCATTTTTCTTCACCCCCGACCTCCCTTGTTTCTCCCATACCGACGCTTGCCCCCTCCCACTCCCCCCATGTTTCTGCTAATCGACACCGACCGTCGACGACCTTCCCGCCTCCGTCACCTGCACCACCACCTCCATCGGTGCCCCTTTTTCCCTTCCTTTCCCTTATTTCTCTTTCTCTTACCCTGTTCGCCACCCCTCCCTACTTTGTTTCATGGAGTGCTGCCAACCTCAGCACAACCGATCACCTCAATGTTGTTGTCTTGTTGTTAACCCTCCCTTGTCGTCGTCGTCAACCTCCGTCCAACTTGAGGGGCTGCTCAGGGATGAGAAAGCCGCCACCTTTTCTCGTATTGCATTGGACGTATCTCGGTCACCACCGGCAATCATCATCACCGCTGGGCAACCCCCCCGCCCCCTTCCCAACTCTTCCCCAAACTTGGACGGCCTTGGGTGACCCAAGGCGGCACTAGCAAAAACAAAGGGGAGGGGCGATCGGTGCAGCGAAGGGCAGGGGGATGTGGTTGGGTTATTTCCAACGGCTGAAAAAAAAAATGTAGCACAGCCAACATGGATGTGCTACATCACAGGAATTTTTTTTCCATATATAAATATATATATATATATATATATATATATATTGCATATACCCATTGATGGGCCCAACTAGGTCCACGAGTTGTTAGACATTCAGATTGTTCCATGAAGCAAGATCAAAGATGTCCACATCAGCCCTAGCTTTCACCCAGTTATTTTTCAAAGATTTCCCCACTATTTTATATGATTTCCACCCCTCGCGCCACAGCCACTTCGGCTCGCCGCAAGTTAGTCTCTGGCCCACCCCTGACTGCCAGATTGGCATCACCAATAATACCTTGCAGTCAACTATCATCCATACGAGTCACCATCACCGACACCATCGCAGTCGCCACCGGCTACGGCTTTTGTCTGTCGGTAATCCACCGTTGCCACAGCCATTCAAGCCATTTTTTGGCACCACGCAACCACCTCTGGCCGATCCGACCACCCAAATAGCTTTCCCTCACCGAGATTTTTATTTTGAGATCACCCATGACCACTATCATGGCCGCAATTCCCGCCGGCGATGTCGCCACACCCGCCGGCAATTCCCCTATATCCTGACTGTTTTCTAACCAACTGGCAGTCAGAGTTTGTCGATCGTCACCACCACCATGTTCCTCATCACCTGGGCCATTGATCTCGATCGGTGGCGACCCCAACCTCACCGTAGTCATTGTTTTCTGGGGATGGGCACCATCCGCCCCGTCGGCCTGATTGCCCATGCTTGCATCCACCAGTCCACATTCGAATCCACTAGCCCACGTTCGAGTCCCCCTACCTGACCTTGTTCACCTGCCTGCCAACTCATTTGCCTACTCGAGTTCGTGTCCATGTTCTTTAGTCTAGAACAGCCCAGCCGACCCAACCCACCAATTTATTTAACCCAAACTAAGTTGACTTGGCTTGACTCAGTTCAGTTCACTTCAGTTGACTCGGTTCAGCTCATTTTCAGCCTATTTTCAATCGTTTCTCAGTCATTTTCAGTAATTTGAGGAACCCTACATTTGTTTAAATGTATATTCACATTATTTAGCATATTTTGACATTATGAGTATTTTTCTTTCTTTATTTATTGTTTAATTAATTATTTATCTATTTATTTACTCATTATTATTTATTTATTTTTATTTATATATTTATCGTTTATGATGAATGTTTACATAATTATTTATTATTATTATTAATATATTTACTTATTAATATTAATCTTATTTATGTTTGCTAAATTGTATATATTTATTTATTTGTTTGTTTGTTTATTTGCTTATTTATTTATTTATCTATTTGTTCGTTGCATTTATGTTATTATTTATATTTAATTATGTATTTTGTTTTGGATAGCTATGTTCCTATTATTATTCATGATTAATTAATATGGAGATGGAGTCATCAAAGATGACACTGGCAGAGTTACGTGACATATGAGCATAGACCACTAAGTGCATTGGCCAGATCCATCAGATTTAGTTTGAGGTCTACCTTGGAGAACTTTGACCCTCAAACAAGTCCTTGTAGATGGAGGTTATAGCTATGTCGGCAGAGCCACTATGGTACTTGGAGCATAGATGAGAACATGGGGCAAATGATTTGGATGGACCATTTCCAGGAAATAACAGTGGATTTGGATGAGTAGCGAGGTGGATCTATAGTCCCATATGTCTATCCTAACAATATTGTTGGTTACTGTTCACCAGATAGAGGCATGAACACACCAAGAATAAGCAAGATTACCTTTGACCACAGATTTAGATGGTTGACTGCATTTCATTCAATCTGCCAGGGTCAGATCAATGATTGCTATTGAGAGCTACTTAGCGCTTATAGGAGGACTCGCCCCATATTGTAGGAGATAAGTGTAAGCTCAGCATTAGGTCACCATCGTACGCGTTACCACTATGATCTAAACCCCTCCGGGTCAGACACACATGGTTGGACAACCTGAATCGAGTTGATAGACACATAGAGATAAGCATGCCAGAGATAGTAGAGAGTTCACGACATACATGATCAAGATTAGGCCTCAACACTTGGATATCACTGCCGCTGTCTAAGGTGTACAACTACCATCTGAGTTGCTCAACCATCGTCTGAGATGCACAACCGCTATCCAAGTTGCACAACCGTCATCCAAGTTGCACAACCACCATGTGATGCACTGCCACCATCCGTGATGCACTACCTCCATCCAAATATGTAGTTATTGTGAAAGGAAACGCCAAGTAGTTAACTCACCCTACAGGACGACAACTACTTGAGAATATTCTTAGCCTTGCACAGAGACCACATGTGAGCCGAAAAGGGTTAGAGATTGAGGGCATGCTACAACTACAGTAGCATCAGTAGGAAAGAAGAGAGTTAGGAGTACTAAAGATATTTTGAAGTGACTGCACATGATTGACTTCACCAGCCATCTTGTATACTATTGTCTTCATCTGACATCCTTAGAATCGGGGTGTATTGCAAGATAGCATCGTCAGACAGTGTTAGTGACAGTCATATAGGGATGCATATGGACAAAGTTAGATAACATGGAAGAATGACCTTTACATGAGATGGCCATAGTGGTTAAATTGCTCAGTCAGCATGACAGCATACGTATGGGCCATAGCCAGGGTATACAGATCAAATGATTAGCAGATGGTCAGACAAGCAGGGCAACCCCAACTAGCGAGAGAAGTTTGACTTGTATTAGAGCCTTTGGCTTAGATGGTGGGTTTAGTGGGAGTATCCTTGAAGGAGAGTGATTTCCTTGTATTATGCCAGCACGATTAGGTACTTACCTTGAGCCGTAGGTTTGAACCTTTATTGTGGTACTATTTAGGGCTTACAGTGCAAGTAACCAATAGCATACCAATTTTGAGGCGATAACTTGACCCAACTTGGCAGTGACGCAGATAGGTTCTTAGGTGAACCGAATTGGGGTGTTATAGAACCAATCCAAAGTGGTCGAGTTCAGTCCATTATCACTCCAAGAATAATTTGAAGGCTATCCCGACCTTGGATCGAGAAGAAACTTGCTACCCCACCATTTTTGGACACTCTGGAAGCAATGGCATGATCATTTTAAAGATTTGAAGACCAAAAAGGGACAAACTAGGGCATTGGAGTCAAAGAAATGCAAATCAAAATAAAGGCTTTAAAAAATTCAGTATTTCGTATAAAGTGTAAAAATCAAGGAAAAGTGGATTTGTGGTTATTAAACCATCGTGGACTAACTTAGGGATTCGAGTTGAACCCTAAGAAACTATGTAAAATTTTCTGAGTTTTTAATCGCTAACGTCATTTTATTTTTATTTATTTTTTACTCTCACAATTTTTTTTCACGGCAAGGGCGCCTTTGGTCTCACCGAACCCACTTATCCCAATTCAAAGTGAAGCAAGATTGCGGGGAAGAATCCACACACGAACATATATATTATACCATTTGGTTGAGTTCAAGCCAAGCAACGAGTTATAATTGAGTCGAGTTGAGCCAAACGCTTCCTTGAATTCAAGTTCAAGCTCGAGAATTTAAATGTCAAGCTTCGAGTTGAATCGAATACCAAATGCTCATGAGCTAACTCCTTCCCTAGATAAAATCACGCAATGGAAATTATCCAATTCTAATGGTTAAACCAAATCATTAGAGTTAATTTCATTCAAATAAACAAATTCATATCCTCCATTCTAACCAAGCATACATTTTTATAGAGAGAGAGAGAGAGAGAGGAGATATCACCTAATAGTAATAACTTTTGGCTGATAACTTTTTATCAGAAAGAAGGTTGTTACCTTTAAGAGAGGTGTAACCTTTAGTTAATAAATAGAAATTAAATAATAATTTGTAACAATCTTCTCTAATGCACAAAGTAACACCAAACTCTTAACTAGGCCCGACTTCAACAATATTATAAAATTTAGCTTGTGTGCAAGGCAATGGAAGAAAGATGTGTTTTTGATTGGGTTTTAAATGAGTCGAGCCAAGTCGAGTATCACTCTCTTCATATTTTTCTTATTTTCAAACAAGTTGTTAACTCAAAATTAATTTGATATGAAGTTATTACATTTATGAGCGAAGCTTGGGCAGCTTGAAAACTTCTAAATGTTTAAAGTTGGTTTGCATTTGATTCAATAAGTTTTGAGCTGAGCTGCCAAACCGTGTCGAGCCTTTTGATAACTTGATCAAGTTCAAATTTAGTTTTTATGACACTTGTGGAAAATGAGACTTTTGTCACCAAAGTTTTGTATCCAAAAGACTCCGTGATAAATTTGCCCCCATTTTGTCACCAAAATATAGTGACAAAAATAATTTCCCACCAAAAAGTCACTAAAATTTTCGTGGCATCATTTTAATGAATATCACCAATTTGTACTAAATATTTTTATAAAAAATTCAAGAAGAAAAAGGTGACACTCCCACGTGGTGGCCTGTAAATGACTGCATGTTCACGAGGGCCATTAATGGCCGCATTGGAAATACGCCTTCGTTGCCACTAGACCCACTGTGCTGCGCTGCCCATCTCTACCACCATGCTGCCCCACTAGCCCGCCACGCTCCACCACCTTTGCACCACTGCCTTCACACCACCACCGCTTCGCCCCCCCGCCGAGCCATCGCACACCATCGCCCGTTGCCATGCTCCCGCTATGCAACTGTCTCGCCACACAGCCCCTTGCCACCACGGCCCTGCTGGTCCGCACTGCCCCACCACCAATAGGGCTGCAAGTAGTTGGCCGGTTTACAGTTTCACCTACTTTGAATTAAATTGAAATAAAATAACTAATAATCTATTAACTATTTGAAATGTTGGTAAAAGAAAGTAGTAAATTTAACTACACCGCTTTTAACTTGAAACGGTAATGATAGAAGCCAATGTTGCTTTCATTTTACTGATTAACTATTTTATTTATTTTAAAAATAAAAATATAATTAAATTGATCAATATGAATACAAAATATTATTATTACTGTATTTAATTAAAATTTTATATTATTATATCCTTTTAATAATTGGATTAATATAAATATACAGTCTAAGTGAGACTAAATTTATGGTTTTAACAAGGATTTTGAGTTGACAAAGACTCATTTAGTTTAAATTTAAATTTAACGCCAGTTAACCATTTAACGTTGGTCAAAATGGTCGAAGCTCGGTGGTGGTAGACGATCAAAAAAAATGGTAAATAGTGCAGTGAGCGTTAATGGTCAAGACAATGGTAAATATCTTTGACCGCAGTTCAACCACACTACTTGCACCCCTAACCACCTACGTTGCACCCGAGCGTGCCACTGTGCACCACGGCCCGCTGCCGCCGCCACCACCGACACCACCGTGCTCCACATCCCACCGACTTAGTGCCTGAGCCTTCGCCACTGCGGCCCTATTGCCACTGTGACTCCACATTGCTACCCTACCCACTACAGCAAGCAACGGCCTCCATGTATCACATGTGTGCACTGGCACCCACATGTCACACGTGGGCGGTTCACAGCCCACACTCTACAAAACGTGTGGTGACCCATTTTCTTTTAATTTTATTCTTAAATTGTCATCGATTTGTCACCAAAATTTAATGACAAACATTGACCAACGATGTTCACTACCACTTTTTGGTGACAGTTTGTCACCGAAAAATTGGTAATAATTTTCCACCAACTTTTGTCACCGAAATAGTTCATAGGCAATTTTCCACCTACCAAATTGCCATCGAGTTATATTTGATGTTAAGCTTTTTAATAAATTCCCTTTTGTCACCGATTTTAGTCTTTTGTTAACAAAAATTTCGGTGACAAAAGAAGCATTTTCCACGGTGTGAGAAAGATCTTAAATCCACTAGGAATTTTTTTTCAAAAAAATAAAAGTATATGAGGCCTATGTGGCACAAAGCTACCAATAAACATAAGTAATAATATATTTATTAGAGCTGAGCCAAGCTGATCTGAAGAGTCATTTACTTAAGGTCTATTCATAATTGAACAAATTAATAATTTTAATCCGAGTATATTTTTTAACTTTAAAATGGTGAGGACGACTTCAATCAGAACGTGTTGCGTATTTTATTCGCAAACTAGTTAGGTTTTATTACGCCTATAATTTTTAATAAAGAGGAGTATTCATCTTTCTAGCTTCATTAAAAAATTGCAGGGATTGGAAAGCATTTTGGCTTCTGAATGAACAATATTAAGCATAATAAAGCAGGCTTAACCCTTAGGTACTTGGGATATAATGCATGGGCCTATGGGCCTGCATGCCAAGTTTTCCCGTGGGCCTGAGTGCGTAAACCAAATATAATATGGCTAAAATGTAGAAACTAGAAAGTGGTTTTTACCAGGAAATGAAGGAAAAAAATTTTATTACCAAAGTGGAAAAATCAAACTTACTTATCAGAAAAAATAAAAAAATTGAATTATCTAAAATACTCTCAACCAATTTTGTTTTTATAAAAAATAAAAAAACAGGTAACCCCTAGGTTGCCCCTCAGTAGCCAGGCGAGACCACCTAAATTCAAGGCTGTTTAGATTCAGACACTCTTAGTGAGGGGTGGTCGCCTATTACTTTTAACTGATGGGGCTGTTTAAATTCAAGGGCTAGTTGTCGCAGGTGGCAAAATAATTAATTTTTTTTTTAACTGATGGGGCTGCGGGGGCCCTGCCCATGGCCAGAATTGGTGTCCACTAGATTTAGTTGGCTACCATAGGGCTTGTTTAATAGGAGTTAAATTATTTTACAAAAATTATTTTTTAAATAAGGGGTAGTTTTGCTATTATAATTTAAATTTCCATTTTATGGTAATTATGCATGACTTTACCACCATCTAATAATATAAAAAAAATTGTTCTCATTTTCTGGTAAAAAGTAAATTAGACTTTGCTTGGAGAAAATAAAATTGAAATTAAACTCACAACTGAAGGTAGATACAATTAAACTAATTTTATATTTTTGAAAAAATTTTCTTATAAATTCATGTTTTTGTTTGGAAAATGGATTATTAGAGATCACTATTTTTTAAAATTTATTTTTATAAATAAATATTATATTATTATGAAAGGTTCAAAACTTATGGCTGAATTTTTAATTTTTTTATTGAAAAATAATTTTTTTATTAATTTCATATAAAATTTAAAAATAAATTAAGGCATTTTAGAAAATTGAAGGTAAATTCTTGAGAAAGAAATTTTTTTTTTGATAAGTGTCAAATGTGTATTTGGGGACATGAAAAGAAAAGAAAAATTATCGATTTGCAGGGGCATGCTCAATTTCTATCCTTTATCATATATATATATATATATGGAGAGAAAAAAGGGTGTTATGAAGACCTTATTTTTAAGGGGGTCATATGTTGGAAACTTTTCTTTCAATCCAAACAATGAAAACACAGAATTTTCTCCTTTTTTTCTTCTTCATTCATTTTTTAATTAAATTGGCTATTAATTCTAAGAAATATTTACATTAATTTGTTTTTATTCAATCATTATATAACAATGAACGGCCAAATTCAATCATAAATGCATTGAAAAGATCAATGATTTTTAAATTCACATTCCATATGTTGAATGTAGGCAACCAAATGTAATGTGGGACTTTATTTTTTTTCAAAATGCAGGAAGGAAAATACTATACTTCCAAACTTCATTTTGAGAGGTCACATTATCTCTATAAGAACATTATCACAACTCCCAATGTTTAAAAAGTCATCAACGTGATTAGAAAAGTGAGTTTTGAAAGTGTACAGCACAACTCTTACATGAAATAGTGATGCCACACCTTTTTTTTTACTTTTTTACTAAAAAAATACTATTTTTTGATAACCAAATAAATGGAAAATTATGCCTAATTATAAAAAAAAGAAAAAAGAAAAATTTAAAATTTCCTAGTTAATTAATTTAATAATATTTTTTAAACATAAGTGGGCTCATACGGCCTGCCCAAACCGTTTGTTAGCTAGTTTTTTTAAAAAAAAATTATTTTTAAATTTAAACTAATTTAAATTTTCTTAATTTATTTTTTAATTTAAAGGATGATTATTTTAGCATGGCTCGGGCTGCCTGCTGGCCAGTTTTCTTTTTACTATTTTAAATTTAAACTAATTTGCATTTTCATATTTATTTTTTAAATTTTAAGGGTAATTTTGTCATTATTGAAAGGTTTTTTTTACCAGGGGCACATCGACAGAGATAAAATTGCCGGTGATGGGAAAGGAGTTGGCCTCAACCCCCGCGTTGATTGCTTGATTCTACGACTTTGTAGAAAACCTCAACGAGGAGATCCAAGACCCCTCGCATTCCAGCCATGGAGGGGAAGCTCAAATCCATTTTCGACGATCTGAAAAGATCTTTCTCAGATCCTCACCACATCCACTTGATCGCTACCGTAATTTCACTTTCCCTTCCTTATTTTTTTTGTTGTGGTTGTTGTTGTAATCATTGGAATTAGATATCGTTGCATGATTGCTAATTGGTCGAAAACGGGAGAATCTTGTATTTGTTCTTGTAGTTTAAGTGTTCATTATGCTTTGCAAATTATGTGATTATGCCACTATTCTTAATCAGAAAGATATGTTGCACTTGGATGCTGCGGGTTAGCACGGGCAGTTTATTTTTCTTGCTGCTAATATATCGTGTTTTTATTGCATTTTTTAAAGGATTGATGACCAAAGTTCTATTCGGATAATTTTTACGATTTCTTTTTTTTTTTTCAATGACTTACCTGTCTTAATTGGAACATCGTTGATGCGGTTCGACTGTGGTAAATGCTGGTACAATTGCAGAAAATGCTCGTACAATTGTGGTTCCATGTCCCAGATAAAGGAGGATAGTTGGTGTCAGGATAGGCTTTGTGGGGTAGAAATTTGTTATTTGTAATTACAAGGATTATAGATTAGGATTTGTATGTCCGGCCCTTTTTGTGGATAAAGTGGTAGAAGAGTAATATTTTCTATTGCATATTTTTTTGGCATGTATTGTTGAGCCTGATTTTTCTTTGCTTTTCCAGGCGCAAAAGCAATTAGAAAATGTTGCAGCATGTCTCACAAAATCAGACTCCACTCATCGTTCCAAAGTCAAGGTACTCTTAAATTCTAAAGGAAACTTGGTCAAGTTTTTGAACTGTTGTTGTAACTTTTATTTCCATTTATTGTCAATTTTAGATCCTATTATTTTTAATTGACATGGCTAAATGATTTACTGTGACATATTGTTGCAGAATATGAGCTCTGAGGTTGTTGACAGTAATCCTTACAGTAGACTCATGGCTTTGCAACGAATGGGCATAGTAGAGAGCTATGAAAGGATTAGAGAATTTTCCGTTGCCATAGTTGTATGTATCTATCTTCTTTTGTGGCTACTTTGACAAAAAATCACAATGTTTATTTAGTTATGTTTGTATTTGTGCGTATTGTAGCTCATTCTCCAATGAACTTTTTGTTTTCGCTTTATTATAGCACAATCAAAAATTTATTTTTGCAAATCTTTGTTATTTCTTTTCCCATGGATCCTAGATTAGGATCTACTTTTCAGAACCTCTTTGGGTCAAGATGGAAGAAAAAGAACTTTCATACTGTTTACTTTGGAATAATTGGGGAGCCTTTGGTTAATTTTCTATCTATTTTAACTCTGAAGCTTCCTTTGCTCCTGAGATGTAAACAATACAATATGCGAGAACTGAATTGCATTAAGAGGATCAGTCCTTGGCTTGTTAAAATTCATTTTTCACTTAGTTGCTTTTGTAAGTGAGATATAAAACATAGCATTTGTTGTGGATGATGCTAGAATTACCATCCATGGGCTATAACACACGCTGGACTTTGATTTGAAGTACAAATCTATTCATTGGTGCATTCAATGTTGCGTTTTTTATATTTTTGGGTTCCATTTTTATGTCTGAATGGGCAGGGAGTTGGAGGTGTAGGGAGTGTGGCTGCTGAAATGCTTACTAGATGTGGAATAGGCCGCCTTCTATTGTATGATTATGATACAGTTGAGCTGGCAAACATGAATAGACTATTCTTTCGACCAGAGCAGGTAGAGAGGCTGATACCATTCTTTTTGCAGCATGCAATTTAGGTGAATAGTTTTGTTAAAAGAAATAAAAGCTTTAGCAGTTAGACTAGTAATTTAATATAGCTGTTGTAGGTCTTGTGGTGCTTCTTCTATCTCTTATTTAACAAGATTTGTTCTTGTATTAGGTTGGCATGACTAAGACTGATGCTGCTGTTCAAACACTTACGGAAATTAATCCTGATGTTGTACTTGAGGTAAGGGTGAAGTTATAAGAACATAGTCTAATGATTCCTTTTTCTGCGCCTGATTCTTTTTCTACGTGTAAAAATATATTCTTTTTACTTTTAAGAGTTAGCTTAAACTCTAATTCTTAGTTTCTAATCAATGGTTCAAAGAGTTTTATCTGCTAGTAGATATTATATTGTATTTGTTAGTTGATTTGGTTGTCTGTTTCTTATTACTAATGCATATTATAATATTTGGACAGAGTTATACATTAAATATTACCACAGTTGAGGGATTCACAACTTTCATGGAGAGCTTGACGAGCACAAAAATTCGCACGAGTAAGCATGGAACTGGGGTGGACCTTGTTTTGAGCTGTGTTGATAATTATGAGGCTCGGATGGTTGTCAATCAGGTATGATCATCCTCCATGATCGTACATTCAACTAGTTGCTTAATGAATATGTTCTATTTCAGCTACTGCTTAATCTTTTGATGCAGTTTTTTATGTTTGCAGGCATGCAATGAGCTTGGTCAAACATGGATGGAATCTGGTTAGTAGTTTGTGTGCATGGTGATTTAAAGTATCAACATAATCTCTAGAATTTTAGAATTGGGAATTCCATGTGTAGCTGTATTTAGTTTAGTAATTTGGCATAAACTTGTAATTGTCTTAAATATATTAATGTTTCCATAATAGGACTTTCCATTTGAATAGGGGCACCAATGGGGTTCGAGCTCAGATTGCCAGCTGGTCCAATTTTTTATAATGTTGAAGTGGACGAAGTTTTAGTGGCTTTTTTTCTTTAGTTGGTTGAAAATTTTGTCAGGCCTTAGAGTCATTGAACCTCACAAACAAAAATGGCTCATTTGGATTTATGTTGTCAGTAAATTGCTCCTTCTTGTCTTAACTATGAGCAATCAGCAGAAAGGGGCAGGGATCAATCTTTGGAATGTCTTGTGCTTGTTAACTAAATGTTGTTTTTTTTGGGAGTGAACTTGATAAAATCTCATCAACTCCTTTGGCACGCACCCTTGATAACCTGAGCTGCAAGACAAAATCTTGCACTTATCATTCTGTGTCTAAATATGAGTTGAAAATAATTTTGCATTCTAGATGAGATTTCTTTTATCCAAGCAAACTAATAAGAAGCACATAAACAGGTGTGTCCGAAGATGCTGTGTCAGGTCATATACAGTTGCTGTTACCTGGAGAAACAGCTTGTTTTGCGTGTGCACCTCCTCTGGTATTCTGTTTTACTTTCTTGGTGATATCATCTTATTTAGCATTTGTATTCACCTTATACATTTTTTAAAAAATCTGCTAGAAAATGAAAGACTGATAAGTTTATATTTATGGACATGACTAAAGTGGTTATCACATGAAACCTTTGTATCAGTTGAAATTTGATGCTTGTCAGGACATACTTTGGACACATACCAAAGTTTATTTATTCTGTGTGGTCAAAGTACTCTGCTTAAGTACATAATCTTGATCTTGGCATTCTGAAGGTTGATTTGCTAATGCTGTTTAATTAAGGTTGTGGCTTCTGGCGTGGATGAACGTACTCTCAAGAGAGAAGGAGTCTGTGCAGCTTCTTTACCTACAACTATGGTGCGGGACTTGGTTTGGTTATTTTCTCTAATGGCTGTTTCTACAAGGCTCCATACATTCACTTTGGGCCAAATATCTCGTTTTAATTATTTTCTCTTTGCTTTTATCCTTTTGTGTTGAGTTTTATAAATCTAGCTGTGTCTAAGAAAAAAATTATTTTCAGGGTGTTGTGGCAGGTCTGCTGGTGCAAAATACACTCAAATATTTACTGGATTTTGGGCTAGTATCACCATACTTGGTACCCTCTTAACATTTTTGTTTTAGCCATTTTCTTGTTGCTTTTCTAGCTTTCTAAATCTTTTGAACGTGTTTGTCATGTCTACTAAATGTTGAAAACATGATATGGTTTAGGGCTATAACTCTCTTAAAGATTATTTCCCTACCATGGAGATGAAACCAAATCCACAATGTTCAAATTCAGCTTGTTTAGAACAACAGGTGACTTTCACTTCTCCATTATTTTCTTGGGCTGCTGTTTGGTTTTTAACAGTTGTTATGTTCTTTTACTTGCAGAAGAAATACCTTCTTGAAAAACCAGCCAGAGAATCTGCAGCCAAGTCAAAGATGGAAGCAGAGCTGCAATTGAGAGTGGAAGTTTCTCTTCATGCTGATAATGAGTGGAATATTAGGTATTTTATACTATATAATTGTCTTCAATCTGTATGCAGTAGAAAGTCATTGGCATAGTTCCAATTTATTTCGTTACATTAGCGTTGATATGCTTGATTATTTTTTAATAGAGTGGTTGACGATGACGAGGCAGCAGGAACAAGTGGCGTTATCAAGTCAGGTATTCTTTTCATTTTATCTGTTGTTTCTAGTTCTAGGCTTTACTTAATCTTGATTTGATTGCTAAATCTTTTTGGCATAAACCAGTGAAATTAAGAGGCCAAATGCAGTTTTTTTTATTGTCAAAATCAAAATTATTTTTACTGGCCTTGGGTGGTTTAACTAAGATTGGTATAAATACCCCTTAGATTAAGGTCCAGTTATTAATATTCTTGTGATTGGGTATTTTCCATCTTGCATGTCCCTCACGGGTTTGCTGTAGGAATTTAGCAGTAGGAACACGCTATAAACTTCCACTCAGAGAAAAATATACGTTTAGCAGATGCCTTTTACCAATTCAACTACACAGATGCTGTAGTCTTCCGCTAGAAACCCCAGATTTAATGACTAGGATCCATCTTATGATTGTTGGCATTTTTTAATCGTTCTATTTTATATATATATACCAGGGAAGATGTCCACTCGAATTTTAAAATTAAACTCTAATTTAATCAGATAATAGACTTTGATTTTTGAGATAAAATTTTCAATGAAGATATTGATTTTAATAATTTATTTTAATTGATTAGATCTACTTCTTATCAGAGCACCAACTTTTGACTCCTAATACTCTGCTCGTTCTCTTGCAGATGCCCTTCCTGAAGGTCTGGTCCGTGAGCTTCCCGCCCCTGACAACTTGCAAGTCCCTCCACATTCGGCGGAGGCCAACGAATTGGAAGATGATCTTGACGATCTAAGGAAACAGCTTGAAGCCCTTAATGCACCCTGACAACACCCAAGCCAAACACAATTCAGTGCTTTGCCACTGCCCTTGCATCACAGAAAATGAAGTTGGTTGAGCTGATTATTTAATATTCCTAAAAACCTCCAGAGGCGTCGGTTTCAAGTTTTGGCCTCTAATAAGAAATTTTGCTGGTTGGACAACCGTAACTTATACTCCTAACAAATTGTAGAAACCAGAAGCATCACCAAGGTTGCAACAGTAGCATGCTTCATACTTTTTTTTCCTTCAAAAAAAGAAAAACTCAACTCAGCTCCTAAATTATTCCGTCTTTAAGTGCCTTCTGATTCAGACTCCTTTAAAAAATAATTTTTCTTTTCTAGCAAAATGCATTTTAAGATTATATTTAACAGCAACCATATCGTACGGTCTCGACAATATTCTTTCTTCAAGGTTCGATTGTTGGGCGACATGGTTATATAAAGTTAAAGAAAAAAAAAAGCTTTGTTTTGAAGTGTAATTATATACTTAATTTATTTATAGGGTAAATCAAGGCACAATGATTTCTTGTTCTTTCTCGTAGTTTGTACCGTTTCCTCCCACCCCGTTCTCCTGTCTTCACGAAGCCTCCATTTTCATAAGCAGCTTTGCGTACATGATTCAAAATCTTCCCCCCTCATAACTCCATTCTCAATCTTGCTTTGCTTCAACAAAACAAACACGGAAGAACAATCAGATCTTTATCATCTCCTGAGACTTCCATTCAGTCTTTGCTTGAATAAAGAAAACAGGGAAGAATAATCAGATCTTCCACTCAATATACTTCCCTTCCTGAAAAACCACTCAAAACCATTATCAGTGTGGCCATAAACCAAAGCAAATAGCCGTCATTTTTTTTTGTGACAAATCACCTTTGTGAATGGATATATGATATATGATATATATTTACATTGGAGGATTTAGATAAATCGAAAACTGAGAGTATACCCTTTTTTTAGGGTGGAATAATTTTTTTTTAAAATTCCCCCCCTTCCCTTTTTTCTTTATCAGTGAGGGAAAAAAATCGCTTTATATTTTTGTTCTTATCTTTAAAAAAATAAAATTAAATAAAATAAAAAATTAGGGTTTAAAATGAAAGTTGTTTTCTGGCGGAAAGCAGCAAAATTATGAATTCATGAATTGATAATGGCAGAATCATGAATTCATGAATTGATTGATAAATCATCATCAATTAGAGGGGGGTGAGGGATTTCCAAGAGGACTCCATCCGGAGGAGGTGGAGCTTCTCCAGGAAGGGCTCCAACACCTGCGTCTCCTCCACGGGGGCGAAGGCCATGCAGATGCTCAACTCCTGCACCGCATCCCCGAACCGGCCGCTGTGGAAGAGCAGCATCCCATGGTCCCTCCTCAACGCCCAGTCATGTGGCTGGACCACCATCAACCTCTCCGATGCCATCACCGCCAGACCCAGCTCCTCCGGCCGCACCAGTCCCGCCACTGGCCGCGGAGCTTTCGCCCTCGACGCGCGGCTCCAGTGGAGACGGACCAGCTTCGACAGCGCGATCCCGACCATGTCCCCGCCGGAGACCACCTCCAGCCGCCGGACCAGATCGCCGGGGCGGGGATCCCAGGGCTGCGGCCAGGCCGGGAAAATTTAGCCGGTGGCGGCTACGATGCCGAGGCGGTTGAAGATATCGACGAACACGGCGGCCGTCATGGCCGCGCTGCCGCTGCCGCCGGCCAGGGCCGTGTGTAGGTAGTGCCCGCCGTGGTCGGCGCTCTTCGCGGGGCTCGTCTTCTTCAACTTCTTGAGGACGACCCCGGCTATGGCGGACAGAATCTCCTCTCTCGGCCTCAGCCTCGCCGTCGCCGTCCCGTCCAACTCCGCTACGACCTCCGCCGAAATCGAATCCAACTCTGCCATCCAACCCGCCATCGTCTTCCCCGCGAGCTGCATCATCTCCACATCAGCGAACTGATCCGCCTCCTTCTCCGGAGCCGGCGACGGCGAGTTCCTCTCGGAGTTGAGGGACTGGGCGTCCTTCTCGCGGTTGAGGGCGACGAATGCCTCGTCCTCGGCGGCGATAAGCAGCAGCGCACGGGCGAGGCAGACGGCATCGCGGCGGATCCCCAGCGGCGGCGGGGAGGCCTCCTTGACGAACCTCTCCCTCGCGGCGGCCCGGAGGGCTTCCATATTGGCGAGGCGGGTGGTCGCCATGGGAGGTGGGGAAGAGGCCATGAACAGAGGTCGGGCCTTCTTGCCGCTCCTCCGACGAGGGAGGGGGTCGGACCCGCCGTGGAACTGAGCGGCAAGGGGAAGGGAGAGGGCGGCAGCC